>JAHIAM010005354.1:0-53620 GCA_021605205.1 Aegilops longissima
TGGGTGCCCGGGGGGTTTATATAGGCCTACCCCGGAGGCCTGCAATAATCCGGTGGAGTGCGGGCCCAAGCCGTCGATCTCTAAGTTCCGTCTTCTCCATGACTTCTCGGGCCCGCCGACTAGTGGGCCCGTCGATGGTCGACATGGGGCCGACAGCCCTTGTCCTTGTGGTGAGTCTTGCAGCTGCTGATTCTGTGGCCGTGCTTCTAATGTGAGCTTGGTCATGGGGTCATGGCTTGAGCTGCCGCCGCGAAGCGGCGATCCATTGCCATTCCCGTCTGTCACAGTTAATGGCGCGTGGAACCCGCGGGAGGGCGGCCGTCTCCGGAGGCCGACTTCATCGGATCCGTCTTTGGGGCGCTCGCCGTCTTTGGTACTCCGCGACGGGTGAATCCGCCGTCTTGGGTCGTGCAGAGCGAGCCGCCGTGGAGTACGAGAATCGCCGCAGGGCTGATGTCGGGCAGCGTGGCTTGATGCCGCGCGGACGGAGATCTCCGTCGATGCGGCTCCGTAGCCATACCTGCCCTTTATGGGCGGGGCAGGGATGGGCAGCGGCGCTTTACCCCATCCGCTCGTGGTCGCTCGGGTAGGAGGTGGTTGGGGTGGCGGGCGACTCCCGTGGCCGACCTCGCTTTGGTCGCCCGGCTTGAGTCGGCTTGTCTGGTCGCCCGGCTTAAAATCGGCTTGTCTTGAGGCCGCCTCACGGGACTCGGCCCGGAGGGTGGTCGCCGACTCCATTGCCGACTCTCTGAAGGCTTTTAGTCTTGGCGTTTTGAGGCGCGATGCCTACGATGTTTGAAAGGTTCGAGGGCTCCGGTGCGCCTACCGTGGCCCATTACTCGACAGTAATCCCGAAGCTGGTGGCGCCGAGGCAGCTGTCGAGGCCTCGACGACTTCATCCCTTTGGTAGAAGAATGTGGACTCGGCCGCCGTCTCCATCTTGAGCCGACTAGTGGAATCGGCCTTGCGAGGGCGTCTTGCTCTTCAAGGTTTGAAGGTCGCGGCGGGATCGGTGGCGTGCGATAAGCTTCGGCATCAGCCCGTTGCGGGCCGCCACGTGGCGCCACCGGCGAGCGATCTGCCGGCCGCAGCGTGACAAGAAAGGCCCATCGGCGGGGCCGCCACTACCGTGCCCGGCGCGCAGCAGATCCGCTGCGATGCGTGCGGCGGTTGGGCTCCCCGCGCCGTTCTGGCGCAATAACGTCGTGGGTTAAATCGTGAGGCGTGGGGGCGTGGCGCGATTAATCCGCCCGCCTCCTCGGCCGCAGCCTAAGGCGCCTATAAGTGGCGGGGAGGGAGAGGCGGTGGCCGCGCGCACTCTCTCATCCCGCTCCTGCCTTGTCTTCTTCCTCGCTCCACCGCGCCCGAGCCCGTTGCACTGCGAGAGATGAAACTCCTCATCCGCCTCCGCGCCTCCCACCGCGGCCTTCCGGCGTGTGGGGCGGCTCCATCATCGGCAACGACATAATCGAATTCGCCGTCAAGCGCGCGCATCCCGGCAGCCACCTAGTGCGGGCCAGCGCGCCTTCGGGCGAAATCACGCCCGGCCGGAGGAGAAGCGGCGGGTGATTTCGCTTCGCACCTCATGCGCGGGCTAGGGCTGCCGGCGGCGGCTTCTTCCAGCGTTCTTGGGTTCTTGGGCTCGGCCGCACCACCTCACCCCCAACACGGTGGTGCTGCTGGCGCCGCATCCTTATCACGAAGGTTTTCTCGAGTTCTCCCCACCATCGAGATGTGGGAAATTCTTCAATGGCTTCGGTACTCACGTCGCTCGCGTGCCCATTTCTGTGCGGCGCGTTTATACATAAGAGGAGGCGGTGCGAGAACCCTTTCCTGCCATCCCCCTCATAAAGTCGGTGAAAATGTGGCAGCGTTCATACTTCTCGTCAAAGCGTTGCCCCGAAAGCGGCCGGGTCAACTTGCCGTCCTCGTGGGGCGGCGGTGTGAGCCGACCCACCGGCTGGTCCTCGAGGGGCAGACGCTGACTCCCGAGAACAACGCCGCCGTCGCATGTGACTCTGCGTAATAATCTGATCGAGAGGGCCTGGCTGGGGCAGACTTGCTGGCGCGCCGTGGCGGCGCGAGTTCTCCCTCTTCAAGGCCGACCTCATCGATGCGCGGATGGCGGCATGGGACCAACCGGTTGTGCTCCAGGACATGCCCGCGGAGGTGGTGGACAGTGAACTTCTTGGCGACCTCACGGAGGAATGGCATTTGACAGGAGCCATACTGTGCGCGTAATCCCCGCCATTGGTAAGTCGTCTCTTGCTTCTCTGTTTCCTTCTTTAGCGGATCCGGCTCTTACTCCTTGGTCTTTTTGACTCGAGAATCCTCTCATGCCGCCCTCTACGGCGCCATGAGCAGCTCGTGGTCGACCCGACCCAGGCGGAGAGGCGGCCGGCGACCCTGACTTGGGTGTGGCGGCAATGGAGGCGGCAGCGAGAGGAGGGGGCCGGCGACCTCGAGGCCTTGGCCACCTTCGCCGGCCAGCCCGATGATGGCGTCGAAGGAAATCGCCCCCCGCCCGTGAAAGCCGGCCATCGGTAGCGACTCCTCCGCCGCCTTAGAAGTCGGCGTATGGCGCCGGGCAGACGTGTCAGCCAAGTGGCAGAGCCAAGAAATTGAGGAGGCGGCGCATGACCAGTATGGCGGTCGCGAGGCTAACGCTTCCGTAAGAGGTGAAGAAGCCACCGCTGGTCTCAGCGTAAGTATTTTTTATTACATCTTGTTTCCTTCTGGTCCGTCTTGCAGGAGTCTTCTCATGTCCTTTTTTTCTCATCAGGCTCCCTCACCTTGGAGAGGTCGCCGCCGCCTCAAATCATGGGGTCGGCGGAGGCGTCCGCCAACAGTCGTGGAGTTGACCTCGGCCGCCCTCGGGAGGCAGCAGGCGGAATCTGTGGAGAAGCCTTGACGAGGAGGAGGCCGCCCGTCGGGAGGCGGAGGCCAGTGATCGGGAAGCAGCTGCTTTGGAGCAAAAAGCGAGCCGAGGAGCGCGCGCCGATCGGCGCTACTCATCCTCCGTGAGCTCAGCGCCACCACCGCCCGGAGTTCATGGGGCGGTCGGAGGAGTCCGTGGTGAGTCCCGTCGCGGGGAGGGAAGGCGGCGAGGTCTCTTCGCAGGCGCGGCGCGCCACCTCCGCCGCCTCCGCCGCAGTCCGAGATCACGCGAGGCAAACAGCTAAGCGGACCGCTTTGTGCCGCCCGACAAGCAGCGAGCCGTGCGCGGCTGCTTCTTCAAGTCGCCGCCCGGTGGCATCGTCTTGAAAGCGACCTCGGCGCTTCGCCCCTTGGAGACCCGGCGCGCCAGCTTCGGCCATCCAGCAGCTGAGGTGACAAAGCGCGCGCCCGTTGGGTGGAGTGCGAGGAGGCCTGAGCCCGCTGAACAGGCGCTCTGGGCGTCAAGCGAAGTGTGGGCTGAAAGCGGCGCTCAGAACCTTTCAAGGAGCACTGGCGTCGCGATCCGCCGTGCGGGTATGTTTCATTCGAATTTTCTCTTGATCTTCTCGTGAGGTGGCGCTTGGCCCTGCTGAGTGTAATCCCGAGTTTTGGTCCGGCTGCTGGCGGAATCCGGGCTTTATTGGCTTACTTCAAGTTTTTACCTATATGCGGAATTCTTGTTACAAAGTATCACAACCTCCACGCTCTGCCTTCAAGCATAGCGTTGAAGAACTGAACAAGCGGGCTGCTGACTGGCGAGGCGAGGTGAGTTTTCTTCTTGGCGAGGTGTGGCTGGCGCACCATGAGCTGTAATCCCGAGATTGGGCGCGGCTGCTTGTGATCGGGCGGATCTTCAGCGACCTTCTTGGCAGCGACTTAGCGTCCTTCTTCTTTTTATTCTTGAGTCCAACGCCCGCTCTGCGAGGCAGCTAATCTGGCCGGAGACCGCTGCGTGCCAAGAGGAGGAGTGCAGCAAGCTTCGCCGTAAGCGCGACCTGCAGCTTCTGTGAGATGGCGGGAGCGAGGAGCTTCTCAAGCGGCGCTTGGTGTGGCGGAGAAGAAAGAGGCCGCCCTCTGGCGAATTTGAGAAGCGGCGCTCGCTGGACCCGGCAGGGAAGCGCAGGTGACCTCCGGCTTCCATGAAATCGAAGATATCATCGATGGTAAGTTTGCCTTTACTTATTCTTTTGGGTTGCCGACTATGGGTTAAGCGGCTCCTGTTTTTTCGACTTGCTTCTTCTTCTTCTTGGCAGACTTCTTCCCTGGTCACCTTGATGACCAATCAGGCCATCGAGGCCGGCCTTGTGGAGGCGGGTGGCGCTGAGATGCAATAACGCCCCGGACCCTTGACGAGCAGCTCCTAAGCATCGAGGCTCGTCTGCGGCCGGCACATCGGATGCTGCGCCGTCTTCAGCGTGTCGGGGCCCAGGCGATTGCTGCCCTGTGTGAAGGAAATATGCCCTAGTGGCAATAATAAAGTTATTATTTATTTCCTTGTATCATGATAAATGTTTATTATTCATGCTAGAAATGTATTAACCGGAAACATAATACATGTGTGAATACATAGACAAGCAGTGTCACTAGTATGCCTCTACTTGACTAGCTCGTTAATCAAAGATGGTTATGTTTCCTAACCATAGACATGAGTTGTCATTTGATTAACGGGATCACATCATTAGGAGAATGATCTGATTGACTTGACCCATTCCGTTAGCCTAGCACTTGATCGTTTAGTATGTTGCTATTGCTTTCTTCATGACTTATACATGTTCCTGTAACTATGAGATTATGCAACTCCGTTTACGGAGGAACACTTTGGGTGCTACCAAGCGTCTAGCGTAAGCTGGGTGATTATAAAGAAGTACTACAGGTGTCTCCAAAGGTACATGTTGGGTTGGCGTATTTGAGATTAGGTTTTGTCACTCCGATTGTCGGAGAGGTATCTCTGGGCCCTCTCGGTAATGCACATCATTATAAGCCTTGCAAGCAATGTGACCAATGAGTTAGTTACGGGATGATGCATTCTGAGCAGTAAAGAGACTTGCGGTGGCGAGATTGAACTAGGTATTGGATACCGCGATCGAATCTCGGGCAAGTAACATACCGATGACAAAGGAACAACGTATGTTGTTATGCGGTTTGACCGATAAAGATCTTCGTAGAATATGTAGGACCAATATGGGCATCCAGGTCCGCTATTGGTTATTGACCAAGAATAGTTCTAGGTCATGTCTACATAGTTCTCGAACCCGTAGAGTCCATGCAACAAGGTTTCGATGGCGGTTATATTATGAGTTTATGAGTTTTGATGTACCGAAGGAGTTGAGTCCGGATGAGATCGGGGACATGACGAGAGTCTCGAAATGGTCGAGGCGTAAAGATCGATATATTGAGCGACTATATTGGAGTTCGGAAGGTTCAGTGATTGGGTATTTTTGAATGCGGGGAGTTACAGGAATACGGGGAAGAGTATTGGGCCTTAATGGGCCTTAGTGGGAAGGAGCCGGGGAGGTGGCGCGCGCCCTCCCAAGCCCAGTCCAGGTGGACAAGGGGTTTGGGCGCAGCCCCTCCTTCCTTCTCCCTTCCCCCTTTCCCCCTTCTCCTAGTTGGACTAGGAAAGAAGGAGTCCTACTCCCGGTGGGAGTAGGACTCCCCTGCGCGCCCTCCTCCTAGGGCCGGCCTCCTCCTCCCTCCCTCCTTTATATATGGGGTGGGGGCACCCCATGACACACAAGTTGATCTACGGATCGTTCCTTAGCCGTGTCGGTGCCCCCTCCACCATATTCCACTTGGTCATATCGTCGTGGACCTTAAGCGAAGCCTGCGCGGAGAAGTCATATCGTCGCGGAGCTTAAGCGAAGCCCTGCGTCGGTGGAGCATCATCATCGTCCTGCGCCGTCGTCTTGTGGAACTCATCCCGACACTTTCTGGATCGGTCGGGGATCGTCATCGAGCTGAGCGTGTGCAGAACTTCGGAGGTGCCGTCGTTCGGTGCTTGGATCGGTCGGATCGTGAAGGCGTCGACTACATCAACAGCGTTGTTATAGCGCTTCGCTTTCGGTCTCACAGTGCGTGGACGGACCTCTCCCTCTCGTTGCTATGCCATCACCATGGTCTTGCGTGTGCGTAGGAAATTTTTGAAATTACTCGTTCCCCTGATGGCATCGAGCCTGGTTTTATGCGTTGATGTCATATGCGAGTAGAACACAAGTGAGTTGTGGGCGATATAAGTCATCTGCTTACCAGCATGTCATACTTTGGTTGGCGGTATTGTGAGATGAAGCGGCCGGACCGACATTACTGCGTCGCTTCTGCGAGACTGGTTTCACCGCTCGAGCACTTTCGTTGCTTAAAGGTGACGGCGGGTGTCTGTCTCTCTCACTTTAGTTGAACCGAGTGTGGCTCGCCGGTCCTTGCGAAGGTTAAAACAACACCAACTTGACAAACTATCGTTGTGGTTTTGATGCGTAGGTAAACGGTTCTTGCTCAGCCCGTAGCAGCCACGTAAAACTTGCAACAACAAAGTAGAGGGCGTCTAACTTGTTTTTGCAGGGCATGTTGTGATGTGATATGGTCAAGGCGTGATGCTATATTTTATTGTATGAGATGATCATGTTTTGTAACGAGTTATCGACATGGCTGGCGAGAACCATATGGTTGTCGCTTTATTGTATGAAATGCAAGCGCCATGTAATTGCTTTACTTTATCACTAAGCAGTAGCGATAGTCGTAGAAGCAATAGTTGGCGAGGCGACAACGATGCTCGATGGAGATCAAGGTGTCGGCGCGGTGGCGATGGTGATCATGGCGGTGCTTGAGATGGAATCACAAGCACAAGATGATGATGGCCATATCATATCACTTATATTGATTGCATGTGATGTTTATCCTTTATGCATCTTATCTTGCTTTGATTGGCGGTAGCATTATAAGATGATCTCTCACTAAAATTATCAAGAAGTGTTCTCCTGAGTATGCACCGTTGCAAAAGTTCTTCGTCTTTGAGACACCACGTGATGATCGGGTGTGATAGGCTCTCGTTCAAATACAGCGGGTGCAAAACAGTTGCGCCGCGGAATACTCAGGTTAAACTTGCGAGCCTAGCATATAACAGATATGGCCTCGGAACACGGAGACCGAAAGGTCGAGCGTGAATCATATAGTAGATATGATCAACATAGTGATGTTCACCATTGAAACTACTCCATCTCACGTGATGATCGGACATGGTTTAGTTGATTTGGATCACGTAATCACTTAGATGACTGGAGAGATGTCTATCTAAGTGGGAGTTCTTTAGTAATATGATTAATTGAACTTTAATTTATCATGAACTTAGTCCTGGTAGTATTTTGCAAATTATGTTGTAGATCAATAGCTCGCGTTGTTGCTTCCCTATGCTTTTATATGTTTGTTTGATATGTTCCTAGAGAAAATTATGTTGAAAAATGTTAGTAGCAATGATGCGGATTGGATCCGTGATCGAGGTTTATCCTCATTGCTGCCTGAAGAATTATGTCCTTAATGCACGCTAGGTGACAGACCTATTGCGGAAGCGGATCACGAGGCGTTATGAGCGTTTGGCTAGCTCAATATGATGACTACTTGATAGTTTAGTGCACCATGCTTAGCGGCTTAGAATCGGGACTTCAAAGGCGTTTTGAGCGTCATGGACCATATGAGATGTTCGAGGAATTGAAGTTAATATTTCAAGCAAATACCGAGTTGAGAGATATGAAGTCTCCAACAAGTTCTATAGCTAAAAGATGGAGAGAATCGCTCAACTAGTGAGCATGTGCTCAGATTATGCAGGTACTTCAATCGCTTGAATCAAGTGGGAGTTAATCTTCGAGATAAGATAGTGATTGACAGAATTCTCTAGTCACCATCACCAAGTTAGTAGAACTTCGTGATGAACTATAATATGCAAGGGATGACAAAAGTAATTCCCAAGCTCTTACGTGATGCTGAAATCGCGAAGGTAGAAATCAAGAAAAGAGCATCAAGTGTTGATGATTGACAAGACCACTAGTTTCAAGGAAAAGGGCAAAGGGAAGAAGGGAACTTCAAGAAGAGCGGCAAGCAAGTTGCTGTTCGGTGAAAAAGCAAATCTGGACCTAAGCACGAGACTAAGTGCTTTTGCTGCAATGGAACTGGTCCTTTGAGCGGAACTACCCCAAGTATTTGGCGGATAAGAAGGATGGCAAATTGAACAAGAGTATATTTGATATACAGGTTATTGATGTGTGCCTTACTAGTGTTTATAGTAGCCCCAGTATTTGATACTTGTTAGGTTCTTTGAGATTAGTAACTTCGAAGCAGGAGTTCTGAGAATAAGCAGAGACTAGTTGAAGGGAAGTGGCGATGAGTGTTGGAAGTAGTTCCAAGATTGATATGATCATCATCGCACCTCCCTATACTTTCGGGATTAGTGTTAAACCTAAATAAATGTTATTTGGTGTTTGCGTTGAGCATGAATATGATTTGATCATGTTTATTGCAAAATGGTTATTCATTTAAAGTCAAAGAATAATTGTTGTTCTGTTTAAATGAATAAAACCTTGATAGTCATACACCCAATGAAAATAGTTTTCAAAGCGGTTATTCATTTAAAGTCAAAGAATAATTGTTGTTACATTTAAATGAATAAAACCTTCAATGGTCATACACCCAATAAAAATAGTTTGTTGGATCTCGATCGTAGTGATACACATATTCATAATATTGATGCCAAAAGATGCAAAGTTAATAATGATAGTGCAACTTATTTGTGGCACTTGCCGTTTAGAGTCATATCGGTGTAAAGCGCATGAAGAAACTCCATCTGATGGGATTTTGGAATCACTTGATTATGAATCACTTGATGCTTGCGAACCATGCCTTATGGGCAAGATGACTAAAACTCGTTCTCGGAACAATGGAGCAAGCAAATGACTTATTGGAAATAATACATCTTGATGTATGCGGTCCGATGAGTGTTAAAGCTCATGGCAAGTATCGTTATTTTCGACCTTCACAAGATGATTTGAGCAGATATGGGTATATCTACTTGATGAAACATAAGTCTGAAATAGTTGAAAGGTTCAAAGAATTTCAGAGTGAAGTGGAAAATCATCGTAATAAGAAAATAAAGTTTCGAGATCTGATCGTGGAGGCGAATATTTGAGATTCTGAGTTTGGTCTTCAATTAAAACAATGTGGAATAGTTTCACAGCTCACGCCACATGGAACACCACAATGTTATGGTGTGTCGAGCGTCATAACCGCACTTTATTGGATATGGTGCGATCTATGATGTATCTTACCAATTTACCACTATCGTTTTGGGGTTATGCATTAGAGACAGCTGCATTCACGTTTAATAGGGCACCATCTAAATCCGTTGAGATGACACCGTATGAACTATGGTTTAGCGATAAACCTAAAGTGTCGTTTCTTAAAGTTTGGAGTTGTGATGCTTATGTGAAAAAGTTTTCACACGATAAGCTCGAACCCAAATCGGAGAATCGTCTTCATAGAATACCCAAAGGTAACTATTGGGTACACCTTCTATCACAGATCCGAAGGCAAGTTTTTCGTTGCTAAGATGGATCCTTTCTAGAAGAAGTTTCTCTCGAAAGAAGTGAGTGGGAGGAAAGTAGAACTTGATGAGGTAATTGTACCTTCTCCCTTATTGGAAAGTAGTTCATCACGAAATCAGTTCGATGATTCCTACACCAATTAGTGAGGAAGTTAATGATGATGATCATGAAACTTCAGATCAAGTTGCTACCAAACCTCGTGGGTCTTCGAGTAAGATCCGCACCAAAGTGAATGCGGTAATCATATTCGGAAGTCATGTTACTAGACCATGATGAACCTCACGAACTATGAGAAGCGATGATGAGCCAGATTCATGAAATGGCTTGAGGCCATGAAATCTGAGATAGGATCCATGTATGAGAACAAAGTATGGACTTTGATTGACTTGCTCGATGATCAGCAAGCCATGTTAAATAAATGGATCTTCAAGAGGAAGATGGACACGATAGTAGTGTTACTATCTACAAAGCTAGACTTGTCGAAAAGGTTTTAGACAAGTTCAAGATGTTGACTACAATGAGATTTTCTCACTTGTATCGATGCTTAAAGTCTGTCGAATCATGTTAGCAATTGCCACATTTTATGAAATCGGCAAATGGATGTCAAAACTACATTCTTTAATGGTTTTCTTAAAGAAGAGTTGTATATGATGCAACGAGAAGATTTTGTCAATCCTAAAGGTGCTAACAAAATGTGCAAGCTCAGCGATCCATCTATGGACTGGTGCAAGCATCTCGGAGTTGGAATATACGCTTTGATGTGTTGATCAAAGCATATGATTTTATCTGAGACTTTTGGAAGGCCTGTATTTACAAGAAAGTGAGTGGGAGCACTACAGCATTTCGATAAGTATATGTGAATGACATATTGTTGATCGGAAATAATGTAGAATTATACGCAAAGCATAAAGGAGTGTTTGAAAGGAGTTTTTCAAAGAAAGACCTCGGTGAAGCTGCTTACATATTGAGCATCAAGATCTATAGAGATAGATCAAGGCGCTTGATAAGTTTTCAATGAATACATACCTTGACAAGATTTTGAAGTAGTTCAAAATGGAGCAGTCAAAGAAAGAGTTCTTGCTGTGTTACAAGGTGTGAGATTGAGTAAGACTCAAAACCCGACCACGGCGGAAGATAGAAAGAGAATGAAAGTCATTCCCTATGCATCAGCCATAGGTTCTATAAAGTATGTCATGCTATGTACGGATCTATTGCATACCCTACCACTAAGCTTGGCAAGGAGTGCAATAGTGATCTAGGAGTAGATCAATGGACAGCGGTCAAAATTATCCTTAGTAGAATAAGGATATGTTTCTCGATTATGGAAGTGAAAAAAGGTTAAGTAAGTAAAGGGTTACGTCGATGCAAGTTTTAACACTAATCTAGATGACTCGAGTCTCAATCTGGATACATATTGAAAGTGGGAGCAATTAGCTAGAGTAGCTCCGTGCGAGCATTGTAGACATAGAAATTTGCAAAATACTTACGGCTCTGAATGTGAGACCCGTTGACTAAAATTATCTCACAAGCAAAACATGATCACACCTTAGTACTCTTTGGGTGTTAATCACATAGCGATGTGAACTAGATTACTGACTCTAGTAAACCCTTTGGGTGTTGGTCACATGTCGATGTGAACTATGGGTGTTAACCACATATAGATGTGAACTATTGATGTTAAATCACATGGCGATGTGAACTAGATTATTGACTCTAGTGCAAGTGGGAGGCTGAAGGAAATATGCCTAGAGGCAATAATAAAGTTATTATTTATTTCCTTATATCATGATAAATGTTTATTATTCATGCTAGAATTGTATTAACCGGAAACATAATACATGTGTGAATACATAGACAAGCAGTGTCACTAGTATGCCTCTACTTGACTAGCTCGTTAATCAAAGATGGTTATGTTTCCTAACCATAGACATGAGTTGTCATTTGATTAACGGGATCACATCATTAGGAGAATGATCTGATTGACTTGACCCATTCCGTTAGCCTAGCACTTGATCGTTTAGTATGTTGCTATTGCTTTCTTCATGACTTATACATGTTCCTGTAACTATGAGATTATGCAACTCCGTTTACGGAGGAACACTTTGGGTGCTACCAAGCGTCCTGGCGTAAGCTGGGTGATTATAAAGAAGTACTACAGGTGTCTCCAAAGGTACATGTTGGGTTGGCGTATTTGAGATTAGGTTTTGTCACTCCGATTGTCGGAGAGGTATCTCTGGGCCCTCTCGGTAATGCACATCATTATAAGCCTTGCAAGCAATGTGACCAATGAGTTAGTTACGGGATGATGCATTCTGAGCGAGTAAAGAGACTTGCGGTGGCGAGATTGAACTAGGTATTGGATACCGGCGATCGAATCTCGGGCAAGTAACATACCGATGACAAAGGGAACAACGTATGTTGTTATGCGGTTTGACCGATAAAGATCTTCGTAGAATATGTAGGAGCCAATATGGGCATCCAGGTTCCGCTATTGGTTATTGACCAAGAATAGTTCTAGGTCATGTCTACATAGTTCTCGAACCGTAGAGATCCATGCAACAAGGTTTGATGTGAGTTATATTATGAGTTTATGAGTTTTGATGTACGAAGGAGTTAGTCCCGGATGAGATCGGGGACATGACGAGAGTCTCGAAATGGTCGAGGCGTAAAGATCGATATATTGGACGACTATATTCGGAGTTCGGAAGGTTCGAGTGATTGGGTATTTTTGAGATCTGGGGAGTTACAGGAATACAGGGGAAGAGTATTGGGCCTTAATGGGCCTTAGTGGGAAGGAGCAGGAGGTGGCGCGCCCTCCCAAGCCAGTCTGAATTGGACAAGGGGTTTGGGCGCAGCCCCTCTCCTTCCTTCTCCACTTCCCCCTTTCCCCCTTCTCCTAGTTGGACTAGGAAGAAGAGTCCTACTCGGTGGGAGTAGGACTCCCCTTGGCGCGCCCTCCTCCTAGGGCGGCCTCCTCCTCCCTCCCTCCTTTATATCACGGGGTAGGGGGCACCCATGACACACAAGTTGATCTCTGGATCGTTCCTTAGCCGTGTCGGTGCCCCCTCCACCATATTCCACTTGGTCATATCGTCGCGGACCTTAGGCGAAGCCTGCGCGGAGAAGTCATATCGTCGCGGAGCTTAAGCGAAGCCCTGCGTCAGTGGAGCATCATCATCGTCCTGCGCCGTCGTCTTGTGGAACTCATCCCGACACTTTGCTGGATCGGTCGGGGATCGTCATCGAGCTGAGCGTGTGCGAGAACTTCGGAGGTGCCGTCGTTCGGTGCTTGGATCGGTCGGATCGTGAAGGCGTCGACTACATCAACAGCGTTGTTATAGCGCTTCGCTTTCGGTCTCTGAGTGCGTGGACAGACCTCTCCCTCTCGTTGCTATGCCATCACCATGGTCTTGCGTGTGCGTAGAAATTTTTGAAATTACTATGTTCCCCCTACTTTGTGGCGGAGATGCGATTCTGCGCACTCCAGTAGGACCGCCCGGCAGGCTGGAGGTCATGGCTGGGCGTCTTGAGGCTTGGAAGAACTCATGGCTCGAAATTTGGGCTCGTCGAGCCTAAGTTCGTCAAGGCATGGTATCGAGGCTCGACACTGGACCGGCTGGCAGCGTTCGGTCGAAGCCAGGCGGAGCTGCTGGCGCGGGCGCCCTCGTCGGCGTCTGGCGGCGATCGCCGACGACTACGGACACGGTGTCTTCGTCCTGGCGGGCTGAAGGCGGTGGGTAGCACCGCCCGGAGTGGTTGGGATGAACCCGGACTATGGCGAGACTTCGGCGGAGGTGATCGACTCTAGCACGAGATGAAGGCGAGGCGGAGGGCGGAGGCGGCATGGGCGCCCGGAAGGCAGGCGGACGGCCAGCCTCGGCTCGACCGCGCCTCGACAACGAGCAGCGCCCATCTGAGCCAGCCGCTGCGAGGCGATCAAGCAAGAGCCTTGCCCAGTAGCCCGGCGCTGACGCCGCCGCCGCCTCCGGCCTTCCAACCCCATCCGCTGCTTCTTAGGCGCTGCCTTGTCATTATTTTATCTGTTTGCTAGTCTTTTGAAAGAACTTTGTTAATTCGCACAATTCCACCAGGGGTGTATTACGAACCTCTGTTGAAGATCGGCCAAGGGCCTAAGTTTGTGTAAATATTATTCTAGTTTATGTTTCCTTGCTTATTGCTCTTGTGGCTTTTCCTTTGCCGCCTTCCCTTAGATGCCGCCTTGCCCGTCGAGGCAAATGCTCTGCGGATTGCCGTCTAGGTCAAGTGCTTGGCTACTTTGAAAAGCAGGTGCCAGCCATTTAAGTCGTTTAAGCAAGTTGGGTAAAAGCGACAAGCCGGCTTCTTAAGAGTCGGTTTCACGAAAAAGAGTGGGAGCGATTTAAACTATGTTTATGCTTTGGGTCCTTAGCCATTTTTTTCGTGTGGCGCCCGCTCTACCTTACTCCTGCCCACCAAGCGATCGCTCTGCGGCTGCTGACTTGACGAGGAGGCGGCTTGGGCACCGCTGCGCTACTTGTCGACTTGGGAAGCACTTCATAGCTCAAAAGCGGCGAGTCCCGGGCCGACTAGTCGAGCCGGTGCCAAACAGCATAATCAAAGGTAACATACTCAAAGGCATAATTCTTATCATACATATAACAAAGAGGCAGTCCCGAGCTCGTCTCGAGAGGCCGAAATCTTAGTATTTCAAACACAAAAGGGTGGCGTGGTACATACTGCATCAATGTAAAATCTTGGAGGAGATTAGCATTCCATAGCGCTCCGTCTCCTTGCGGAGTCATCCCTCTTGCGTGCTCGGGGCTTACGGCGTCGATCGGTAGTAAGTCGTTGCCCAGCACTTTCTTGATGATGAATGGGCCTTCCCAAAGCGCAAGCGACTTGTGCTGGCGGCTGTTATTTGGATCAGCGGAGCACAAGGTCGCCCTCTAGGAATGATCTTGGCTTGACCTTCTTGTTGTAGTAGCGGCGCGAGCTCTGCTTTGGTAGATCTTTGGACCGGTGAGTGCCAACACCGGCCCTCTTCCGGCGATCGGCGCGCGTCTTGGCGTCTTCTTACGCTTCCTCCTCGGTGTACATGGTGACTCGCGGGGAGTCGAACTCTATATCCGTTGGGATGATGGCCCGGCACCGTGAGCGAGGAAGAAGGGTGTGAAGCCAGTTGACTTGTTTGGAGTCGTCTGCAGACTCGGAGGGCGGTAGCAACTCCTCAAGCGGCAACCGGCGAACACTCCGATGGTTCGACCGATCGAGCTTGATGTCGAGCGAGGATGAGGCGTTCGCTCGCTCCACTGGCCGTTGGACTGCGGATGGGCAGCGGACGCTAAGTCGATCGGATGCCTGCGTCGCTGAAGCGGGCGAAGCGCCTTTAGCGAAATTTGTGCGTTATCGGTGATGATCTTTGTGTGTGATGCCGTGCAAGAGTCGTGATGTCGGCGATGAAAGTCCTGCCGTAGGACCATTCAACTTCTTGATGGGTTTTGCTTCTATCCACTTGGTGAACTTGTCCACGCGACAAGTAAGTGAGTTAGGCCACCTCGTGCCGTCTTGAATGGTCCCACCATGTCGGGCCCAGAACGACAAAGGGCGGCGATGGGGATAGTCTTGGCTGAAGCCGGTGAAGCGGCTTGGCGTCAGATTTTGGCACCTTGCATTTTGAACTAATTCCTTGGCCTCTTCTAGGGCAGTTGGCGAAGAAACCGTGTCGGAAGGCTTTGGCGGCAGAGTGCTCTGGAGGCTGCATGATGGCACTTTTCATACGATGGATGTCTTCAAGGATTACTGGCCTTGCTCGATTCGGCCTTGTGTTGGTAGACACCGTGTGGCCTGCGCTGACCAACTCTCTATTGACTATAGTGTAGGCTGCCGCTCGGCGTTGCACTTGCCGAGCCAAGGTTTCATCGGTTGGTAGCTCTCCGCTTATTAAGAACTTCGGGATGGGCTGGGCCCATGAGGTCTTATTATTTCTTATTTGCTAATCTTGCTACTTGGGCCGAGGTGGTAAATTTGGGAGGCGGCGGGTTGGAGTCTGCAGCATCTTGCTGGGTTGAAGAAGTCCCCTGGCCGTGGCGCGATCCGGGCAATCTTGGAGTCTTAGCGATGGTCGCCCATGATCCCGGGCAGGTTACGAAGTCCGGGCGGCCATTACCAGCGTTCTTAGAAGCGTCTGCAAGGATTCTTGTGTCGTCTGCGGAGGCTCTGGAGTCGGATCCGGCTTCTTCGAGGCGGCACAAAAATAGTCGACTCTGGTGATGGCATGACAGATGGCGAGAAAGCGGCGAAGAAGCGGCGCGGATGGTATTGCTGCAGGTGGAACCGATTCTTGCGGGGCATCTGCTTGGTCGTTTTCGTTTCTTGCACGTGGAGGTCGCATCCCTCAAATATCCACTCAGCTGTTGTACGAAGCGGTAGCTCGCCATATTGCATCTTTGTTGTCGATCGCGGATGACTGTTGGACCACCAAGTCGAATCGCCATAGCACGGGATCCGGTGAATGCCAAGCTCTTTGGCAAGCGAAGCCGTGGATGGCGCCTCGTGATGGCGGCGTTGTTGGGAAGCGGCGAAATGGATTCTGTGGCGTACTTGAGCTTGTCGCCCTTAGGGAAGTGAGGATCACGCCGGCTCCCAAGCAGTGCGCATCTTGGAGCCATCAAAGTGCATCCGCCAATGGGTGGAGTCGGTATTGGCGGCGATCTTGAGTCTCGGCCCAATCGGCGAAATCGGCCGGTGCTTGTGACTTGATGGCGGTGCGGGGCTGGTAAAGATGGTGTAGGGGCCAACTCTATGGCCCATTTGGCCACCGACTGAAGCATCTCGGCTTAGATGATCTCTGCTAAGCGGGCCGTGCAAACCATGGTGATTGGATGCTCTTGAAAGTAAGGCTTCAATTTCTTGGCGGCAAAGTGCGCCGTAACACATCTTACGGTAGTGGGGATAGTTACGCTTGGAGGTCGGCGGTACCTCGCTCGAATGTCTGCTTGGTCTCACGGACGGTGGCGCCTTGCCTTCCTCCTTGCGTTCAACTACAATGGTGTCTTGACTACCTATTTGGTGGCGGCAATATCTGAGGAGCATGGGCTCCTTTGGAGTCGAACCGCCAACAGCAGGGGAGTAGTCAGCATTCTTTTCAAGCTGGAGAAAAGCTTCGTCCGCCTTGGAGTTCCATTGAAGAAGGTGGTCTTCTTCATAAGCTGGTACAAAGGAAGAGCTTTCTGTAGCCGGTGATGAATCGGTGATAGGCGTAAGCAGCGGTGAACTACGCACATCTAGCGAGTCGGTGGGGTACTTCCATCCTTCGATCGCCTTGATCTTCCGGGGTTGCACTCTATGCAGCGTTCGGACACCGGGGAAGCCAAGGGCTGGTAATGGTGGTACTCGAGCGCATTTCTGCAGGTTGAGCTTGATGCGGAATCGGCGCGAGGTTTTCAAAGGTCTCTTTGAGGTCTTCAATAAGCGTTCCTCGCTTCTCGTCTTCACCACCACGTCGTCCACGTAAGCGTGGGCGTTTACTATAAGCTGCTTGAGGAGCACTTACGCATGCAGCGGCTGAAAGGTGGCGCGGCGTTCCTCAAGCGAGCGTCATGGTCGGTGGCGAAGGCTCCAAATGGCGTGATGAAGGCGGTCTTCAATCTGTCGGACGGGTTCAGCTTGATCGGTGATATCCTGAATATGCATCTAAGAAGCTCAACAGCTCGCATCCGGCGGTGGAGTCTATCACTGATCAATTCTTGGCAGCGAGCGGGTCCTTAGGGCGAGGCTTTGTTGAGGCTTGTGTAGTCAATACACATCCGCCAATGCTTGTTCTTCTTTAGTACCAAGGCCGGGTTAGCCAACCATTACGGAAAGAAAACTTCCATGATGAAACCGGCTGCGAGGGCGGGCTATCTCTTCTCAACAACTCTTCTTTTCTCTTGACGACGGTAGCGCCAAGGCTGCTGCTGACTCTTCATCAGATCGGACATGTAACTTGTGCTCGGCGAAATCCGTCGGTACACAGCATGTCTTTGGGGACCATCTTGAAGATGTCGATTCTCATGGAGAAATCGGTGAGCTCGCCTTCCTATTCTTTGTCGAGGTTTGCGCCTATGACAGCGTACTTCTCCGGTGCTCGGGTCAAAGGTATCTTCTTGGTCTCTTTGGCCGACTTGAGCAGGCCCTCGACTTCGACTCCTTGGGGTGGGCGATATCTCGGCTGCTTGTAAATATCGCCACAACCTGATCCTGGGCCGCTTCTCGGCTGCGATCACGAGGACTCGGCTAGCCGGCTGCTTTCGGTACCTGGCGGACGACTTTACTGTAATCGCCCGGCTACGGTCGAGAATCCTTGGAGCTCGGCATCTTCATCTTGAGGTAGGCGTAGTGAGGACCGCCATGAACTTGGCCAAGGCAGGTCGACCAAGCGAGGGCATGGTAGGGGCTTTCGAGGTCCACCACTTGAACGGGCGGCTCTCGTGAAAGTGATCCTTGTCCCCAAGGGGCGTCTATCAAAATCTTGCCAATCGGTGGCGGGAAAGGCGGGCACAATTCCGTGGAACACAGTCCGACTATCTTTGAAGCTGTCTTTGCTTGATTCTAGCTTCTCCATCGTATCCTTATACAGGATGTTGATCTGCTGCCTCCGTCTATCGGCACTTGCGAAGCGGCGGCCCGCCTATCCGTGGCAAGGGTGGCTCGCAAGACCAGGCGTAGGGCGGGTTGACATCACCTCGGGTGATCGGCGGCTCCGGCTAATGGGTTTCTCGGCCCGATGCATGAATTCGTGGTATCCGATGCTCTGCTGCTGCCGCTGCTGCGGCAATCATCAACCTGTTGGTAAACCACGACATAAGCGCCCGTGCTCTTAGGGTGTCGTCTTGTCTTTGCGCCGGTGGCTGACGACGCGAGCTCTTTGGGGCGGTGGTGGGCGGCTGACCCGGGCGGGGGGGCAAGGCCGTCTCCTTGGCGATCTGGTGAGCGATGGCACTTCGGGTGGTGTGATTTGGCGGCCCGGCGCGCTATGGAACTGCGAGGTCCGTCGAGTGCGCTTTCGTAAGAAGGCGGCAACCAGTTGGACTTGCCGCCTTTACGCGCGGCGGAGAGCTGCCCTCGGCGGCTGGTCTTGTTATCGCCACCTGCCCGCTGTTGGAAGCGGCTGCGGGCCTTGCGCTTATGATCATTCTGTTGTTGTCGCCGAGTGGCGTCGCCAGCCGGAGTTCTGGGAGCATGAGGAGCTACTTTGCCAGTCGCGCTGACTTCGATCTCCGACTTCATGGAGGAGTCGGCAGTGGCGTACTTGTCTGCTATGACCAGCAGCTCGTCGAGGTCTCCGGTTAAATCGCAAAAGGCTTGTGCTTGAGGAGGTGCCTTCTACGCACCGGCGGTGAAGTACTCGATTGCTTGCACCTCGTGCACTCCTTCGGGAGTTCGAAGCTCGGCCCAGCGCATGAGGTAGTCGCGAGTAGACTTCGTTGGGGCCTTGCGCTGGGACAGTGACGAGGCTTGGGAGGTCGCTTGTATGTGCTCGTGAAGTTGCGGACGAAGGCCTCGGTGAAATCGACCCAGCTATTGATCTGCGGGGCTTCAAGCTGTTCAAACATGTCGGGCCGTGCCACAGAGCATGAGGAACATTGTTTCTGACAGCGCTTGTTGCCGTTAAGCTATCTTGACAGCCGTGGAATAGTCCACCAGCTAGTCCTCGGCTTCCGGGGCGGTGTATTTGGGTGTGTCTCGAAGTGTGAATCCTCGGGGAAGGGCTGCGTCTCGGATCACGAGGTCGAAGCAGGCGGGCCCAACTCGTCCTCTTCTTCTAGTGCGAGGATCGGTGGAGTCGCTCGATCCGGTGGCGGGCGTCATTTCTCCGACTCCTCTCGGCGGCCAAAGGCGGTCGCCGAAGTCGGATGCTTTCGGCGGGTGGCGGGGAGACTTCGCCTTCCCTTGCGGGGAGGAGGAGGCTGATAGTCGTCCGCCGCTCCCTTTGCTCTTAGGCGGCCGTCTTCGTCGCGCTCGATGGAGATGTGAGTCCGGCTATGGCTGACGGCGGATCCTTGTTCTTTCTTCGCGGGCGCGCGCGATCGGCGTCCGAGATGTCGTCTGCCTTGATCTCGGCGAGGGCAAGTAGCCGTGTTGTCGTCGTGGCGCCTCCGTGCGGCGATCGGCCGTCTTAGGCGGCGGCGCGTCGAGCTGCTGGACTCGCTCCGTCATCGGCGGCGCTCCTCGCCCTCGAAGTTATCAACTTCGTCGCGCGCCCGCTGAGCAGCGCGAATATTCTCGCAGGCGTGGTGTACAGGCGGCGGCCCCGAACGGTGGCGATAGCCACGCGCGCTGCTGAACAGCGCCCTGGCGGCTAGGCCCGGTCGGGCGGCGAGCCGCCTGGCGCGATCCATCTCGCTGATAGGCTTCGACAAGCGTCTCATGCTTGCCAGCTTACATGCGCCCGACGAGCTGGAAGCGGCGTGCTTCAGCGTTCGGCGTCGGCGTCCTCCGGAATGGGCGGTCAGGTCTTGCGAGAACGCGCCGAGAGGTCCACGAGCTCCCTCGCGGAAGGCTCGCCGTGACCGATGGCGAGTACTACGTAGCGGTGCTCCGCCGCTCTCAGCGCGAGAGGCTCGTCGTAAACCACCCGTCGGTGGGGAGCAGCGTCGGCGGCAGCGGTGTCGAGTAGACCAGCATTGGGTCGGTGGAGCCCTCACGGACTCCAGTCGGTGGCGAGCTCACGGCGGCGTGGAGCTGCTCGAGGAGGCCCGCGAGGCTTCCGGGGCCGTCCGTGCTGCGTCGGATCACGGGCTCGTCGGAGGCGAACCTACGCCCGACAAGTTCGTGAGCAGCTCACGCGCAGGCGACCTCGGCGCCATCTGTGCGTCAGCGCAGAACTCCGTCTGGCGTCAGGCTGGTTGCTCTCGCTAGGGAGGAAGAGGTTCCGTCGAGCAGGTCTCGGACGGCGGTGCACGAGGCCCCGGTGGGCGCCAAATGTCGGGGTTGGGTGCGACATATGCCAAGGATGGCTTATCATGGAGGCGAGTAGAGCGTCGCGGTGCACAGAAGCAGGATGGGCGAAGACATGCCTTGGCGAATCTTACCCGGCTTGGGGCTCTCAGGAGATAACACCCCTCTTGCTGCTGCGGGGTCTCCGCATGATCACTATGGCAAAGTGAGTACAAGATGCTCCTTGAGCTGTTAGGTGAGGAAAAGAAGAGGCACGGCTAGCTCTTCTCTCCCTATGAGTGTGTCTAAAACTACTAGCTTCAACCCTTTACATGGGTGCCCAGGGGTTTATATAGGCCTACCCCGGGGTACAATGGTAATCCGGTGAGTGCGGGCCCAACCGTCGATCTCTAATCGCCGTCTTCTCCGCCGACTTAAGGGCCCGCCGACTAGTGGGCCCGTCGTGATCAACATGGGGCCGACAGCCCTTGTCACTTGTGGTAGTCTTGCCAGCTCTGATTACCTTAGCCGTGCTTCTAATGGTGAGCTTGGTCATGGGGTCATAACAGTGATGCACGCCCCAGGCGGCGATCCTTATTGCCATTCCCGTCCTCTACAGTTAATGGCGCGTGGAACCAGCGGGAAGTGCCGGCCGTCTCCGGAGGCCGACTTCATCGAGTCCGTCTTTGGGCGCTCTCGCCGTCTTGGTACTCCGTAAACGGTAATCCTGCCGTCTTCGGTCGTCAGACGAGGCCATCGTGGAGTACAGAATCTGCCCGCAGGGCTGATGTCGAGGCAGCGTGTATGATGCAGCGCCCGGACGGAGATCTCCGTCGATCTGGCGCTCGTAACCATACCTGCCCTTTATGGGCAGGGCAGGGATGGGCATGGCGGCTTTACCCCATCCGCTCGTGGTCGCTCGGTAGGAGGTGGTTGGGGTCGTGGGCCGACTCCCGTGGCCGGCCTCGCTTTGGTCGCCGTCTTGGAGTCGCTTGTCTGGTCGCCCGGCTTAAAGTCGGCTTGTCTTGAGTCGCCTCGGGACTCGGCCCGGAGGGGTGATGGCCGACTCCATTGCCGACTCTCTGGCGGCTTTTAGTCTTAGCGTTTTGAGGCGTGATGCCTTACGATGTTTTGAAAGGTTTAGGGGCTGGGTCTGCCTACCGTGGCCCATTACTCCGACAATTGATTTGCTTCAACTCCTATTGGTCCACCCAAAATGCATGCTCTGTATAGAAGCATCTGCGGATAATATCTTTACTATAATACTATGTGTATTTATACCAATTTTAAGCTGACTGGTTATTGTCCTAAACTGAATAGAAGCATGCATTGAAGATCTTGAGTTCACTCTGAAGATCTTGCTGCGTTTTGTTTGTGAAATTTCCTTCATCATGTTTCTTTTAGTTATCTACTCCATGAGGCATATTAATTCTGATGCTGTACTGCGCTTTATCGAGAAGATGTATTTGTAGGTGTCATGTGATCGTCTCCAGCGTATCTATAATTTTATTGTTCCATGCTATTATATTATCTATCTTGGATGTTTATGGGCTTTATTAAACACTTTTATATTATTTTGGGACTAACCTATTGACCCGAGCCAGTGCAGTTCCTATTTTTCCCTTGTTTGATGTTTGAAGAAAAGGAATATCAAGCAGTCGAAAGCGGAATGAAACCTTACGGAAAGCAACCGGAGACTTGGAGTCACGTCAAGGAAGCAACGAGGAAGGCCGAGGCAGAAGCGCGCCCTCCACCCTCGTGGGCCTCTTGGCTGCCTGAGCGTGCTTCTTTCACCTATATATTCCCATATACCTTAAAAACTTGAGAACAGAATAGATGGGGAGTTCCGCGCCGCAAGCCTCTATAGCCATGAAAAACCAATCGGGACCTGTCCGGCACCCTCTGGGAGGGATCCCTCACGGTGGCCATCTTCATCATCCGGCGCTCTCCATGTGAGGAGGAGTAGTTCACCCTCGGGGCTGAGGGTATGTACCAGTAGCTATGTGTTTGATCTCTCTCTCTCTCTCTCTCTCTCTCTCTCTCGTGTTCTTGAGGTGATATGATCTTGTTGTATCGCGAGCTTTGCTACTATAGTTGGATCTTGTGATGTTTCTCCCCCTCTACTCTCTTGTCATGGATTGAGTTTTCTCTTTGAAGTAATCTTATCGGATTGAGTCTTTAATGATTTAAGAACACTTGATGTATGTCTTGTCGTGCGTATCTGTGGTGACAATGGGATATCACGTGATTCACTTGATGTATGTTTTGGTGATCAACTTGCGGGTTCCGTCCATGAACCTATGCATAGGGGTTGGCACACGTTTTCGTCTTGATTCTCCGGTAGAAACTTTGGGGCACTCTTTGAGGTTCTATGTGTTGGTTGAATAGATGACTTTGAGATTGTGTGATGCATATCGTATAATCATACCCACGGATACTTGAGGTGACATTGGAGTATCTAGGTGACATTAGGGTTTTGGTTGATTTGTGTCTTAAGGTGTTATTCTAGTACGAACTCTAGGGTCGTTTGTGACACTTATAGGAATAGCCCAATGGATTGATTGGAAAGAATAACTTTGAGGTGGTTTCGTACCCTACCATAATCTATTCGTTTGTTCTCCACTATTAGTGACTTTGGAGTGACTCTTTGTTGCATGTTGAGGGATAGTTATATGATCCAGTTGTGTTATTATTGTTGAGAGAACTTGCACTAGTGAAATTATGAACCCTAGGCCTTGTTTCCTAGCATTGCAATACCGTTTACGCTCACTTTTATCATTAGTTACCTTGCTGTTTTATATTTTCAGATTACAAATACTTATATCTACCATCCATATTGCACTTGTATCACCATCTCTTCACGAACTAGTGCACCTATACAATTTACCATTGTATTGGGTGTGTTGGGGACACAAGAGACTCTTTGTTATTTGGTTGCGGGGTTGTTTTGAGAGACCATCTTCATCCTACTCCTCCACGGATTGATAAACCTTAGGTCATCCACTTGAGGAAATTTGCTCTTGTCCTACAAACCTCTGCACTTGGAGGCCCAACAACGTCTACAAGAAGAAGGTTGCGTAGTAGACATAATTATGTCAAAAGATCTAAACTGTAGATATATCATTTGTTGTGCAGGATTCCAGATTAAGTATCACAACTTGTAGTTCTGCTCCTTTTGGTGTCCTCTCATCATGTTTCTTTTGGTTATCTGGCATCCACTGAGCTACTCTAACATTGACTGCAGGTTCGTGCTTTCTCTCTCTTCTCTCTGCAACTACCTGATACTTCTTGTTCTAGGGTTTTGGAAGTTAATTTGTCATTTGTGCTAAACTGAAAAGCTCAACTAAAGGAAGCCACTTATTTCCACGTGCAAATTCTTTTGTTGCTAAAATGATCTATGAAAAAGAAATAAAAGAGAATCTGCTGATAGCTGCATTTGTGCTCTTGTTTAACAGTACCGTTAAGAATGGAAACCTCAAAGGTAGCAAGGACTAGGAAATTATCATCAAATCGTGGTGTTTCATCAAGGGCGATCTTTATCAATGAGGTAATTATTCCTGGAAATTGCTTTCAAAATTTCAATGCTTTGGAGCTAACTCATGTGCTAATTTCGCAGGGTTGAATTAGACCTTCACAGATCATTACATCTTTAGGTAATAAAAATGCTGATACGATGATTGGGTATAATATTACAGAAATTATGAAAATTCAATGAATTTTGTTTTCATTATCATTATAATCAGAATGTTTTGTCCTGCACCATATTATGGGTTCAACAACTTTAATTGTATGATGTAGGAGGAGTTGTTGAAGATGAGATTTCAAATGGCTTTAATGAGAAGAGATGTAAATCATTATTCTAGACAGGTTCTTGGTCCTAATCAAATCAGACTTTTTTTGTTGTTGTAAAACTAGCGAATGCAATTTTTACTTTGACCCAACTTGATAAGAAAGGTTAGTTTGAAATTATGGTCATTGTGAGTTCTGAAAATGTAGCAGATTTTTCTTGGATTATGTGTTTTGCATGGTGGTCTATCTGTTTTGGTGTCTACCTTCTAAAATCATATCTAGATTATATGATTACTTAAACATATTTGGTGATGGTGACAGATCATATTTCATATTTCATATCTATTGGTGGCTGATCATTTGATTTTCTAGGCATGGCAGTCGAATTTAGTGCGGCAGTTCTTAGGAAACATTCCTGTAAATATGCTGGCAGAGTACCTTCCGGGCCTCCCAGCTTCTGTTTCATTTGACGAGCATCAAGACATTCGTAACTGATTATGTAAAATAGTTCCTGAAGAGAAACTTCTTAATCATGTTTCACAATTGTGCCTCTTTATAGTTTCTAGCAATAAGTTGCTTGGTATCTGTTAAATTTGAGTTTTAAAATTTGTGAAGGTTGTATTCACTTGATCGAAGGAACTGAAGGAAATATGCCTAGAGGCAATAATAAAGTTATTATTTATTTCCTCATATCATGATAAATGTTTATTATTCATGCTATAATTGTATAACCGGGAACATAATACATGTGTGAATACATAGACAAACATAATGTCACTAGTGTGCCTCTACTTGACTAGCTCATTAATCAAAGATGGTTATGTTTCCTAACCATAGACATGTGTTGTCATTTGATTAGCAGGATCAAATTATTAGGAGAATAATGTGATTGACTTGACCCATTCCGTTAGCCTAGCACTTGATCGTTTAGTATGTTGCTATTGCTTTCTTCATGACTTATACAAAGTTCCTACAACTATGAGATTATGCAACTCCGTTTACGGAGGAACACTTTGTGTGCTACCAAAGCGTCTAGCGTAACTGGGTGATTATAAAGGAGCTCTGGTGTCTCCAAAGGTACATGTTGGGTTGGCATATTTGAGATTAGGTTTTGTCCTCCGATTGTCGGAGAGGTATCTCTGGGCCCTCTCGGTAATGCACATCACTACAAGCCTTGCAAGCAATGTAGCTAATGAGTTAATTCGGAATGATGCATTACGTAGCGAGTAAAGACTTGCGATAGCGAGATTAAACTAGGTATTGGATACAAGCGATCGAATCTCGGGCAAGTAACATACCGATGACAAAGGAACAACGTATGTTGTTATGCGGTTTGACCGATAAAGATCTTCATAGAATATGTAGGAGCCAATATGGGCATCAGGTCCGCTATTGGTTATTGACGGAAGCGTGTCTCGGTCATGTCTACATAGTTCTCGAACCCGTAGGGTCCATACGCTTAACATTTCGTTGTGATATAGTATTATATGAGTTATGTATGTTGGTAACGAAGGTTGTTGAGTCCGGATGAGATCATGGACATGACGAGGAACTCGGAATGATCCGGAGATAAAGTTTGATATATGGGATAATAGTGTTTGATCTCGGAAGGGTTCCGAATTCACGGGAAGGGTTCGGATGTTTTCGAAATGTTTGGATGCGAGAACCGTTATTTGGGCCAAGGGAAAGCCCACAAGGTTTTGGAAGCGCAAAGGAAGTTTTCTTGAGTCCGAGAGCAGACCCGGGGTCCCTGGCGTGCAGGTCGAACGCCGGAAAAACTTGGCGTCTGGCCAGAGTCGAAGGACTCTTGCCTTTTAGGTGAAACCGACTTTGTGGAGCTTTTACTCCAAGTTTCGACCCCAAGGCTCAACATATAAATAGAGGCAGGGCTAGCACCAAAGGCAGATCAAGAAACACCAAGCCGTGTGCGGCAACCCGTCCCTCTAGTTTATCCCCGTCATAGTTTCCGTAGTGCTTAAGCGAAGCCCTGCGGAGATTGTTCTTCACCAACACCGTCCTGCACGCCGTCGTGCTGCGGAACTCATCTACCGCCCATCTTCTTTGGATCGAGGCGAGGGCGTCATCGAGCTGAACATCGCGAGAACTTCGGAGGTGCCGTCGTTCGATACTTGGATCGGTCGGATCGTGAAGGCGTCGACTACATCAACCGTGTTGATAAGCGATTCCGCTTAGCGATCTTCAAGGGTATGAAGATACACTCCCCTCTCGTTGCTATGCATCACCATGATCTTGCGTGTGCGTAGGAATTTTTGAAATTACTCGTTCCCCAGCGATGGCATCCGAGCCTGGTTTTATGTGTTGATGTTATATGCAGAGTAGAACACAAGTGAGTTGTGGGCGATACAAGTCATCTGCTTTGACATGTCATACTTTGGTTGGCGGTATTGTTGGATGAAGCGGCCGGACCGACATTACGTGTGCGCTTCTGCGAGACTGGTTCTACCGGCGTGCTTTGCACAGGTAGGTGGCGGTGTCGGTTTCTCAACTTTAGTTGAACCGAAGTGTGCTTCGCCGGTCCTTGCGAAGGTTAAAACAGCACTAACTTGCGAACTATCGTTGTGGTTTTGATGTGTAGGTAAAGCGGTTCTTGCTCAGCCCGTAGCAGCCACGTAAAACTTGCAACAACAAAGTAGAGGGCGTCTAACTTGTTTTTGTAGGGCATGTTGTGATGTGATATGGTCAAGGCGTGATGCTATATTTTATTGTATGAGATGATCATGTTTTGTAACGAGTTATCGGTATGGTGGCGAAACCATATGGTTTTAAGCTTTATTGTATGAAATGCAAGCATACTGTAATTGCTTTACTTTATCACTAAGCGGTAGCGATAGTCGTAAAGCAGTAGTTGGCGAGGCGACAACGATGCTCGATGGAGATCAAGGTGTCGGCGCCGGTGGCGATGGTGATTCTGACGGTGCTTGAGATGGAGATCACAAGCACAAGATGATGATGGCCATAGCATATCACTTATATTGATTGCATGTGATGTTTATCCTTTATGCATCTTATCTTGCTTTGATTGGCGGTAGCATTTTAAGATGATCGCTCACTAATTATCAAGAAGTGTTCTCCACAGTATGCACCGTTGCGAAAGTTCTTCGTCTGAGACACCGCGTGATGATCGGGTGTGATAGGCTCTCGTTCAAATACAGCGGGTGCAAAACAGTTGCACAGCGGAATACTCAGGTTAAACTTGCGAGCCTAGCATATCAGATATGGCCTCGGAACACGGAGACCCGAAGGTCGGCGTGAATCATATAGTAGATATGATCAACATAGTGATGTTCACCATTGAAACTACTCCATCTCACGTGATGATCGGACATGGTTTAGTTGATTTGGATCACGTGATCACTTAGATGACTAGAGATGTACTGTCTAAGTGGGAGTTTGAAAGAACATCGGTGCCCCCATGTTTGGTTTGGTAATTGATGACAATCTCTATGGACTAATGGTTGCTGGAGCTATATTTGAAGGTTTTGTCCATAGGCTTTTCTTGGAGTACATATGTTGGTTTCAAGGAGAGTTTGTGTCGATCAAGGTGCTATTCAAGGAATTACCTAAAAGATTGGTCTTGTGAGAGGTTGATCAAGACAAAGTCAAAGAATGAATCAAGTCGATCAATACACAAAGCATAGAAGATGTGCGAGAGGATCAAGCGATCCCATGGTATGGTAAGCATGGTCAATTACGCTTTGTGTACTAACCCATGGTCTTCGTGAGAGTTCTTTGTGGGGTTAGGTTGCGGTGCAAGTTCAAGTAGGATCATCACGAAGAGATCATATGCTTGAAGCTTGCCGTCCATTAATGGCGACAATGGACTTGTGAAGATGTCGGAAGAGTGGCTCACCCATAGTGGGTATGGGGAGCAATCTACTAGTCTTCATCGAGCCAGCGCAATCAAGAAAGGTGGTCCATCTTGAGGAGGAGAAGATCGTCATCATCTAGCTCAAGTGGATCATGTGCAAAACAAGGTTTGCCCTTGATAGGTTTTCTATTTTACCGGTCTCACGGTAGTTGTGGGAGACCTAGGGGTGGAAGCGGATCGGATGCGGATCGGATAGTGCTCTTACCACTTCCATTTTCATATTTACAAAAGCGAATCCGAATCCGAATACGGATGTTATCGGATCACGGATGCGGCTCGGATATTATTGAATACGGATACATATCGGATATTTTCTTGATTGGAACAGATCTGAATAATATCAACATATTGCTTAAGTAAATTAGTACGCTAGCTATGTGACCTGAAATAATCAACTTGTGACATACAATAAGTCAATGATACATAGGTTTATGAATAAATACTATTGTAATGCATGATGATTTATAAGTTTAATCATATAAAGAGTAAAATTTGACCCCTTATTTTGCTTTTATCTTGGATAATTGGAATATTGGGTATAGAATTTTGAAAATCACCTCCATAATCTTGTAACAATACGGATATATCCACTTCCATATCCATATTTGTGTCAAAATTTCCTACCATATTTTTATGTTCCCTACTGCTGTGGCGGAGATGCAGATTCTGCGCCTCCCAGCGGACCGCCCGGTGGCTGGAGAATGGTGACTGCGTCTTGCAGAGGCTTGGAAGAACTCAGCAGCTCGGTGGAGCTTCGTCGAGCCTAAATTCGTCAAGCATAGGTATCGAGGCTCGACACAGACCGGCTGGCAGCGTTCGGTCGAGCTTGGCGGGCTCGCGGCGCGGGCGCCCTCGTCAGCGTCTGGCGGCGATCGCCGACTACTACGGACACGTGTGTCTTAGTCCTGGCGGGCTGAAGGCGGTGGGTAGCACCACCAGGAGTGGTTGAGATGAACCCGGACTATGGCGAGACTCGGCGGAGGTGATCGACTCTAGCACGAGATGAAGGCGAGGCGGAGGAGCGGAGGCGGCATGGGCGCGGAGGCCAGGCGGGCCCGCCAGCCTCAGCTCGGCCGCGCCTCGACAGAGCAGCCATCTGAGCCAGCCGCTGCGAGGCGATCAAACCGAACTGCCCAGCCGGCCGCCCGGCGCTGACGCGCCGCCGCCTCGGCCTTCAACCCCATCAGCTGCTTCTTAGGCGCTGCCTTGTCCATTATTTTCATTTGCTAGTCTTTTGAAGAACTTTGTTAATCCGCACAATTCCACCAGCGGGTGTATTAGAACAATTGAATCGACCAAGGGCCTAAGTTTGTGTAAATATTATTCTAGTTTATGTTTCCTTGCTTATTGCTCTTGTGGCTTTTTCCTTTACGCCTTCCTTAGTGCTTACTTGCCCGTCAGGGCAAATGCTCTGCCGGATTACCGTCTAGGTCAAGTGCTTGGCTACTTTGAGAAGGCAGGTACCAACCATTTAGAGTCGTTTAAGCAAGTTGGGTAAAACGACAAGCGAAGCTTCTTAAGAGTCGGTTTCACCGAGCTTATTTGGGAGCGATTTAAACTATGTTTATGCTTTGGGTCCTTAGCCATTTTTTCCGTGTGGGCGCCCTTCTACCTTGCTCCTGCCCACCAAACAGTAAACTCTGCGAGCTCGACTGACGAGGAGGCGGCTTGGGCCCGCCGCGCTACTTGTCGACTTCGAGAAGCACTTCATAGCTCAAAAGGCGTGAGTCCCGGGCCGACTGAGTCGAGCCGAGTGCCAAACAGCATAATCAAAGGGTAACATACTCAAAGGCATAATTCTTATCATACATATAACAAAGAGGCAGTCAGGCGCTCGTCTCGGGGAAAGTCTTAATATTTCAAACACAAAAGGGTGGCGTGGTACATACGCATCAACATAAAATCTTGGAGGGAGCATTCCATGGCGCTCCGTCTCTCTTGCCAGTCATCCTCTTAGTGCTCGGGGCCGTCGATCAGGTAGTAAGGGTTTGCCCCGACACTTTCTTGATGATGAATGGGCCTTCCCAAGCGCGCCCGGCAGCCCGTCGCTGGCGGTGCAGCTGGATCAGCGGGCACAAGGTCGCCCTCTAGAATGATCTTGCGACCTTCTTGTTGTAGTATGGCAGGAGCTCTGCTTTGGTAGATGCTGGACCCGGCGGAGTGCCAACACGGCCCTCTTCCGGCGAATCGGCGCCGTCTTCCCAACGCTTCTTCCTTCCTCTCGGTGTACATGGTGACTCGCGAAGTCGAACTCTATATCCGTTGGGATGATGGCCCGGCACCGTGAGCGAGAAGAAGAAGGGTGGAAGCAGTTGACTTGTTTGGAGTGTCTGCGGAGACTCCGGAAGGGCGGTAGCAACTCCTCAAGCCAGCAGCCAGCGAACACTCCGATGGTTCGACGGTCGAGCTTGATGTCAGAGCGGGATGAGGCGTTCGCTCCACTGGCGTTGGACTGCGGATGAAGCAGCGGGCGCTAAATCGATCGGATGCCTGCGTCGCCTGAAGCGGGCGAAGCGCCTTTGGCGAAATTTGTTGCGTTATGCGGTGATCTTGTGTGATGCGTGCCCGAGTCGTGATGTCGGCGATGAAAGTCTTGCCGTGGGACCATTCAACTTCTTGATGGGTTTTGCTTCCTATCCACTTGGTGAACGTCACCGCGACAAGTAAGTGAGTTAGGCCACCTCGTGCCGTCTTGAATGGTCCCACCATGTCGGGCCCCAGAACAAGGGCGGGCGATGGGGATAGTCTTGGCTGAAGCGGCTGAAGCGGCAGCGTCGTTTGGCACCTTGCATTTTTGAACTAATTCCTTGGCCTCTTCTGGGCGGTTGGCGAGAAAGAAACCGTGTCGGAAGGCTTTGGCGGCGAGTGCTGGAGCTGCATGATGGCACTTTTCATACGATGGATGTCTTCAAGATTACTGGCCTTGCTCTGATTGGCGCGTGGTAGACACCGGTGACTGCGCTGACCCTCTATTGACTAATTGTGAGGCTGCTCGGCGTTTGCCGAGCAAGGTTTCATCGGTTGGTAGCTCTCGGCATTAAGAACCCGGGATGAATTTGGGCCCATGAGGTCTTCATTATTTCTTGACGCTAGTCTGCTACTTGGGCGGTAAGTTTGGGTGGGGCGGCGGGTTAGATGCGACATCTTCTTGGAGTTGAAGAAGTCCCCACCCGTGGCCTTGAGTCCCAGACGATCTTTGGAGTCTTGCGATGGTCGCCATGGTCGGGCAGGTTGCAAAGTCCGGGCGGCTTCACCGCGTTCTTGAGAAGCGTCTGCAAGGATTCTTGTGTCGTCTGCGGAGGCTCTGGAGTCGGATCGGCTTCTTGAGGGCGGCACAAAATAGTCGACTCTGGTGATGGCATAGCCAGATGGCTTGAAAGCTGAGGCGGCGCGGGATGGTATTGCAGCCAGGTGGAACCGATTCTTGCGGGGCATGCTGCGGTCGTTTTCGTTTCTTGGCACGTGGAGGTTCGCATCCCTCAAATATCCACTCGGTATGCGAGAAGCGGTAGCTATCATATTTTGCATCTTTGTTGTCCCGATCGCGGATGACTGTTGGACCACCAAGTCGAATCGCCATACGGGATCGGTGAATGCCAAGCTCTTTGGCAAGCGAGCCGTGGATGGCGCCTCGTGATGGCGGCGTTGTTGGAAGCGGCGAAATGGATTCTGGCGCGTGCTTGAGCTTATGCGCCCTTAGGGAAGTGAGGATCACCCGGCTCCCCAAGCCGGTGCGCATCTTGAAGCCATCAAAGTGCATCCGCCAATGGGTGGGTCGGCGGCAGTCTTTGAGTCTCGGCCCAATCAGCGAGAAGTCGGCCAGTGCTGTGACTTGATGGCGGTGCGGGGCTGGTAAAAGATGGTGTAGGGGCCAACTCTATGGCCCATTTGGCCCTGACTTGACATCTCGGCTTCCGATGATCTCTGCTAGCGGTACGTGCAAACCATGGTGATTGGATGCTCTTGAAAGTAAAGCTAATTTCTTGGCGGCAAAGTAGTGCGCCCGTAACACATCTTACGGTAGTGGAATAGTTACGCGGAATTGACGGTACCTCGCTCGAATGTCTGCTTGGTCTCTGGACGGTGGCGCCTTGCCTTCCTCATTGCGTTCCTTCACAATGGTAATCTTGACTACCACGCTGGTGGCGGCAATATCTGAACATGGGCTCCTTTGGGTCGAGCCTTAACTGGGGAGGAGTAGTCAGCATTCTTTTCAAGCTGGAGAAAAGCCGTCATATGGAGTTCCATTCGAAGAATGGTCTTCTTCATAAATGGTACAAAGGAAGAGCTTTCTACCGCTGACGTGATAGATCGGTGATAGGCGTAAGCAGCGGTGAACTTCTGCACATCTAGCAGTCGGCGGGGTACTTCCATCCTTCGTTCGCCTTGATCTTCGGGGTTGCACTCTATGCAGTTCGGGACACCCGGAAGCCAAGGAGCTGGTACGGTACTCGAGCGCATTTCTCACAGGTTGAGCTTGATACGGAATGGCGCGAGGTTTTCAAAGTCTCTTTGAGGTCTTCAATATTCCTCGCCTCCGTCTCTTCCCACCACGTCGTCCGCGTAAGCGTGGGCGTTTTCTGCAAACTTCTTGAGGAGCGCATACGCATACAGCGGCGAAAGGTGGCGCCGGCGTTCCTCAAGCCGAGCGTCATGGTCGGTGGCGAAGGCTCCAAATGGGCGTGATGAGGCGGTCTTCAATCTGTCCGGACGGGTTCAACGATCTGGTGGTATCCTGAATATGCATCTAAGAAGCTCAACAGCTCGCATCCGTGATGGAGTCTATCACTGATCAATTCTTGCCGCGACGGGTCCTTGGGGCAGGCTTTGTTGAGGCTTGTGTAGTCAATACACATCCGCCAATGCTTGTTCTTCTTTAGTACCAAGACCGGGTTAGCCAACCATTACGGAAAAACTTCCATGATGAAACCGGCTGCGAGGCGAACTATCTCTCTCAACAACTCTTCTTTTCTCTTGACCCAGGTAGCGCCAAGAAGCCTGCTGACGGGCTTCATCGATCGGACATGTAACGTATGTGGCGTCAATCGGTGCACACAGCATGTCTTTGGGGATATCACGAAGATGTCGATTCTCATGGAGAAATCGACGACTCGCCTTCCTATTTGCTGTCGAGTTTGCGCCTATGACAGCGTGCTTCTCCAGGTGCTCGGGTCAAGAAGTATCTTCTTGGTCTCTTTGGCCCGACTGAGCAGGCCCTCAGCTTCGACTCCTTGGGGTGGGCGATATCTCGGCTGCTTGCGCCGCCACAACCTGATCCTGGAGCCGCTTCTCAGCTCGCGATCACTGAGGTTTCGGCTGGCGGCTGCTTTTTCAGCTACGGACGACTACGTAGTCGTCGACTCTGGTCGAGAATCCTTGGAGCTCGGCATCTTCATCTTGAGGTAGGCGTAGTGAGGACCGCCATGAACTTAGCCAAGGCAGGTCGACCAAGCGAGGGCATGGTAGGGGCTTCCGAGGTCCACCACTTGAACAGACTGCTCTCGTGAAAGTGATCCTTGTCCCCAAAGAGGGCGTCTATCAAAATCTTGCCAATCGGTGAGCAGGAAGGCCCGGGCACAATTCCGTGGAACACAGTCCGACTATCTGAAGCTGTCTTTGCTTGATTCTAAACTTCTCATCCGTATCCTTATGCAGGGATGTTGATGCTGCTGCCTCCGTCTATCGGCACTTGCGGCGAAGCGGCCCCTATCCGTGGCAAGGTGGCTCGCAAAGACCGGGCGTAGGGCCCGGTTGACATCACCTACGGGTGATGACCACGCGGCTCCGGCTAATGGGTTTCTCGGCCCGGTGCATGAATTCTGGTATCCGATGCTCACGCTGCCGCTGCTGCAATCATCAGCCACTGGTAAACACGACATAAGCGCGTGCTCTACGGGTGTCGTCTTGTGCTCTGCGCCGGTAGCACTGACGGACCCGACTCTTTGGGGCGGTGGTAGGCGGCGGCGAAGCGGGCGAGGGGCAAACCGTCTCCTTGGCGATCTGGTGAGCGGTGGCACTCCAGGTGTGATTTGGCGGCCCGGCGCCGCTATGGAACTTCGAGGTCCGTCCAGTCGCTTTCGTAAGAAGGCGGCAACCAGTTGGACTTGCCGCCTTTACGCCGCTTAGCGAGCTGCCCTCTGGCGGCTGGTCTTCGTTGCCGCCACCTGCCGCTGTTGGAAGCGGCTGCGGGGCCTTGCGCTTATAGTCATTACGCTGTTGTGCGCCCGACTGGCGTCGCCAGGAGTTCAGGAGCATGAGGAGCTACTTTGCGATCGCGCTGACGATCTCCGACTTCATGGAGGAGTCGGCGATGGCGTGCTTATGCCGCTATGACCAGCTCGTCGAGGTCTCGGTTCATCGCCAAAAGGCTTGTGCTTGAGGAGGTGCCTTCTCGCACCGGCGGTGAAGTACTCGATTGCTTGCACCTGGTCACTCCCCTTGAGGTTAAAGCTCGGCCCAGCGCATAAGGGTAGCAGTAGACTTCGTTGGGACCTTGCGCTGAGGACAGCGTGAGCTTGGGAGGTCGCTTATATGTGCTCGTGAAGTTGCGGACGAGCCTCGGTGAAATCGACCCAGCTATTGATCTGCGGGGCTTCAGCTGTTCAAACATGTCGGGCCGTGCCACGAGCATGAGGAACATTGTTTCTGACAGCGCGCTTGTTGCCGTTAAGCTATCTTGACAGTGGGAATAGTCCACCAGCTAGTCCTCGGCTTCACAGGCGGTGTATTTGGTGTGTCTCGGGGAGTGTGAATCCTGGGGGAAGGGCTCGTCTCGGATCACGAGTCCGAAGCAGGCGGGCCCAACTCGTCCTCTTCTTCTAGTGCGAGGATCGGTGGAGTCGCTCGATCCGGTGGCGAGCGTCATTTTCTCGACTCCTCTCGGCGGCCCGGCGGTCGCCGAAGTCGGATGCTCGGCGGAGTGGCGGGGAGACTTCGCCTTCCCTTGCCGGGGAGAGCTGATAGTGGATCCCTTGCGCTCCTTTGCTCTTAGGCGGCCCGTCTTCGTCCTTCGATGGAATGTAGTCCGGCTATGGCTGACAGCCGGATCCTTGTTCTTTCTTCGCGGGCGCTTGATCGGCGTCCGAAGATGTCGTGCTTGATCTCGGCGAGGCAAGTAGCCGTGTTGTCGTCGTGGCGCCTCCGTGGCGATCGGCTTCCGTCGGCGGCGGCGGCGTGAAGAGCTGGACTCGCTCGGTCATCGGCGGCGCTCCCTCGCCCTCGAAGTTATCAACTTCCGCGCCCCTTTGAGCAGCGCGAATATTCTCCTTGGCGTGTACCGCAGGCGGCCCCCGAACAGGCGTGATAGCCGCGCGTGCTGAACAGCGCCTAGGCGTAAGGCCGGTCGGGAGCGGCGAGCGCCTGGCGGCGATCCATCTCGCTGATGGCTTCGACAAGCGTCTCATGCTTGCCAGCCTGTCGCCCACGAGCTGGGCGGCGTCTTTCGGCGTTCGGCGTCGGCGTCCTCCGGAATGGGCGGTCGGTCTTGCAGAACCGCGCCGAAGGTCACGAGCTCCCTCGCGGAAGGCTTCGCCGTGACCGATGGCGGTATGCAGCGTGCTCCCGCCGCTCTCGCGCGAGAAGGCTCGTCGTAAACCACCACGTCGGTGGGGAGCAATCGGCGGCGGTGTCGAGATAGACCAGCATTGGGTCGGTGGTGGAGCCCTCACGGACTCAGTGGTGAGCTCACGGCGGCGATGGAGCGCTGAGGAGGCCGAGGAAACTTTGAGAGCCCGTCCGTGCCTCTGCGTCGGATACGGGCTTCGTCGGGCGAACCTGCCCGACAAGTTGGCGAGCAGCTCACATATGGCGACCTCGGCGCCATGCAAGCGTCGGCGCGAACTCCGTCTGGCGTGCGGGCTGGTTGCTCGCTAGGGAGGAAGAGGTTCCCGTCGAGCAGGTCTCAGGCGGCGGTGCACAGGCCTGGTGGGCGCCAAATGTCGGGGTTGATGCGACATGCCAAGGATGGCTTATCATGGAGGAGTAGAGCGTCGCGGTGCACAGAAAGCAGGATGGGCGAACATGCGCTGATCCTACCAGCTTGGGGCTCTCGAGAGATAACACCCCTCTTTGCTGCTGCGGGGTCTCCGCATGATCACTATGGCAAAGTGGTACAAGATGCTCCTTGAGCTGTTAAGGTGAGAAGAAGAGGCGGCTAGCTCTTCTCTCCCTATGGTGTCTACTACTAGCTTCCAACCCTTTACATGGGTGCCCAGGGGGTTTATAGGCCTACCCGAGGGCCACAATGGCTAATCGGCTGGAGTGCGGGCCCAAGCCGTCAGTCTCTAAGTCGCCGTCTTCTCCGCCGACTTCAGGCCCCCTTGACTAGTGGGCCCGTCGGCGATCAACATGGGCCGACAGCCCTTGTCACTTGTAGTCTTGCCAGCTCTGATTACCTTAAGTGCTTCTAATGGCGAGCTTGGTCATGGGGTCGCCAACTGATGCCGCCTTGGCGGTGCGATCCTTGCCATTCCGTCCTCTCACAGTTAATGGCGGCGTGGAACCAGCGGATCAAGGCCTTCTCCCGGAGCCGACTTCATCGAGTCCGTCTTTGGGCGCTCTCGCCGTCTTGGTACTCCCGCCGACAAGTAATCCTGCCGGTGTCTGGTGAGGCCATCGTGGGTACAGGAATCTGCCCGCAGGGCTGATGTCGAGCGGCGTGTATGATGCAGCGGACGGAGATCTCCGTCGATGCTGTCTCCGTAGCCATACACTGCCCTTTATGGGCAGGGCAGGGCAGGCATGCGGCTTTACCCCATCCGCTTCGTGATCTTTCGGTAGGAGGTGGTTGGGGTGTGGGCGACTCCCGTGGCGGCCTGCTTTGAGTGCCCGTCTTGGAGTCGCTTGTCTGGTCGCCCGGCTTAAAGTCGGCTTGTCTTGAGTCGCCTCGGGACTCGGCCCGAGGAGGGGTGGTAACGACTCCATTGCCGACTCTCTCTCGGCTTTTAGTCTTAGCGTTTTGAGGCGATGCCTTACGATGTTTTGAAAGGTTTAGGGGGCTGGGTCTGCCTACCCGTGGCCCATTACTCCGACAATTGATTTGCTTCAACTCCTATTGGTCCACCCAAAATGCATGCTCTGTAGAGAAGCATGCTTGGGATATATCTTTACTATAATACTATGTGTATTTATACCAATTTTAAGCGACACGGTTATTGTCTAAACTGAATAGAAAGCATGCATTGAAGCTTGAGTTCACTCTGAAGATTCTGCGTTTTTGTTTGTGAAATTTCCTTCATCATGTTTCTTTTTAGTTATCTACTCCATGAGGCATATTAATTCTGATCTGTACTGCGCTTTATCGAGAAGATGTATTTGTAGGTGTCATGTGATCGTCTCAACGTATCTATAATTTTATTGTTCCATGCTATTATATTATCTATCTTGGATGTTTATGGGCTTTATTAAACACTTTTATATTATTTTGGGACTAACCTATTGACGAGCCCAGTGCAGTTCCTATTTTTTCCCTTGTTTGGGTGTTTGAAAAGAATATCAAGCAGTCAAAGCGGAATGAAACCTTACAGAAGGAAAGCAACCAGACTTGGAGTCACGTCAAGGAAACAACGAGGAAGGCCGAGGCAGAAGCGCCCTCCACCCTCGTGGGCCCCTCTTGGCTGCCTGCGTACTTCTTTCTATATATCCCATATACCTTAAAAACTTGAGAACAGAATAGATGGGGAGTTCCGCGCCGCAAGCCTCTATAGCCATGAAAAACCAATGGGGACCTGTCGGCACCTATGGGAGGGATCCCTCACGGTGGCCATCTTCATCATCCGGCTCTCTCCATGTGAGGAGGAGTAGTTCACCCTCGGGGCTGAGGTATGTACCATAGCTATGTGTTTGATCTCTCTCTCTCTCTCTCTCTCTCTCTCTCTCGTGTTCTTGAGGTGATATGATCTTGTTGTATCGCGAGCTTTGCTACTATAGTTGGATCTTGTGATGTTTCTCCCCCTCTACTCTCTTGTCATGGATTGAGTTTTCTCTTTGAAGTAATCTTATCGGATTGAGTCTTTAATGATTTAGAACACTTGATGTATGTCTTGTCGTGCGTATCTGTGGTGACAATGGGATATCCGTGATTCATGATGTATGTTTTGGTGATCAACTTGCGGGTTCGTCCATGAACCTATGCATAGGGGTTGGCACGTTTCGTCTTGATTCTCCGGTAGAAACTTTGGGGCACTCTTTGAGGTTCTATGTGTTGGTTGAATAGATGACTTTGAGATTGTGTGATGCATATCGTATAATCATACCCACGGATACTTGAGTGACATTGGAGTATCTAGGTGACATTAGGGTTTTGGTTGATTTGTGTCTTAAGGTGTTATTCTAAATCGAACTCTAGGGTCGTTTGTGACACTTATAGGAATAGCCCAATGGATTGGAAGAATAACTTTGAGGTGGTTTGTACCCTATAATCTATTCGTTTGTTCTCCACTATTAGTGACTTTGGGTGACTCTTTGTTGCATGTTGAGGATAGTTATATGATCCGGTTGTTATTATTATTGTTGAAGAACTTGCACTAGTGAAATTATGAACCCTAGGCCTTGTTTCCTAGCATTGCAATACCGTTTCACTCACATCATTAGTTACCTTGCTGTTTTATATTTTCAGATTACAAATACTTATATCTACCATCCATATTGCACTTGTATCACCATCTCTTCACGAACTAGTGCACCTATACAATTTACCATTGTATTGGGTGTGTTGGGGACACAAGAGACTCTTTGTTATTTGGTTGCAGGGTTTTGAGAGAGACCATCTTCATCCTACTCCTCCACGGATTGATAAACCTTAGGTCATCCACTTGAGGGAAATTTGCTACTGTCCTACAAACCTCTGCACTTGGAAACAACGTCTACAAGAAGAAGGTTGCGTAGTAGACATAATTATGTCAAAAGATCTAAACTGAGATATATCATTTGTTGTGCAGGATTCAGATTAAGTATCACAACTTGTAGTTCTGCTCCTTTTGGTGTCCTCTCATCATGTTTCTTTTGGTTATCGGCATCCAGCTACTCTAACATTGGCTGCAGGTTCGTGCTTTCTCTCTCTTCTCTCTGCAACTACGATACTTCTTGTTCTAGGGTTTTGGAAGTTAATTTGTCATTTGTGCTAAAATGAATCGATGAGGATCTCAAGCCCAGCTACTCTAAACTTGCTAAGATTGCTATAAAACAACAAAGGGCTTTTGAAAAGGTTCAAAACATGCTAGATAAGAGTGATGATATGTTAGGTGAAGAAATGGATGCACTCAAGCCAAAATGAAAGGAGGTGAGGTAGGGCAGCGACCTTCAAGGTCATCATACCACTCTCTTATCGATCATGAAAACTTTCTTTTCTTCAAAAGAAAGCAAGATCTTGAAAGCTAAGGCGAGTTATGAAGATCTTGGAAGGAGGCGATTCATTACTTGCTCAACAAATCAGCGCTTCTCAAGAAAATTTGTTCCTCCATGCTTAAAGTGCATTGAGCGTGAATCTGCTAATTCTTCACTGAATGTTCAAATGCTTCATTCTACAAATTCTTCACCTGCCTCTGCTATCACTAATTCCTCACGAGGACATTGCTAGTATCCTTGTGATGCAGGATGAAGGAATTGTACATGAGGGCATGTACAAAAAGCCTCAAGGGCATCGGACTCTTTGTGATGTGCTTAAAAGCAGATCCTAAGCAGGAACCCTAGGAAAGGGTTTGCCTTTGAGAGGAAACTCAATGCTGATGGAGCGTACTAGAAGCACGAGCGGTATCCCAAAACCTCATGGGTTGCTGCAAAGGGACCTCGATTGATCCATCTACCTTATCTGGTTTTACATGTGAATTTCCTCATTACGATGATGAGTCATTTGACTCAAACTATAAACTGTTCAAAAATCAGAATGGTGAAGTATTTGCTAGATATGTTGGCACTAAGCTGCGGAGCGGCCCCCTATGAAGAAAATCGGGTTCCCAAGAAATGTCTTGAAAGTCTTGGTGAATGTCCTCATGACACCACCTGAAGAAAAGAACCCGGATCAAATTCTTCATATGGACAAAATTCCTCACATGGATCAAATTCCTCAAAGGATCAAAGTCCTCATATGATTATCATCGTGCTAATAACTCTATTTACGGGGAGAGCTAAGGGCTATGAATATTGCATTATTCTTCAAATCAATATGTTCATAAGTCCTCGAAGAATTTCTCCTTATTCTATCTTACCCTAACCCCTCTTATGTGAAACAAAATGGTTTGGCCTCTATGCCACCATTCTCATATGGTGCTATAAAGTGATGAACTCTTTGCCACCTTGAGATGTGGGTGGTGAAGAAAAGAACTAATCTCTTCTACGAGGTCAGGTCTCGAGATGTGCCTCAACGTCGAGAAGAATTTCTTGGGGGCACGACAAAATGCACGAAAGGGCCTGAGCAAATCATGATGAAATAAACTTTCATTTCACGTCCTCACCTTATCGAATCTTGTTGATGAAATTCATCGATGAACTTGATATCATATTCTTCGCTGATGAAGTATATGAGATGCGTAAGTTATACTAATTCATCTGCGGGATGATCAACCCAAACCAGCGAGTGGGTTCTCGATAGTGGATGTACAAATCACATGTTGGTGACAAAATCTATTGATGGATGCTCCTTATCACCGTCACATAAAACATATCATCTTTGCCGACAAAGGCAAAAAGTCGATATGGGACTTGGTGGTTGCTATCTCAAGGACATGCACATGGACAAAGTCATGCTTGTCGAGTCTTTAGGATATAACCTCATATCGGTCTCAATGCTTTGTGATCTTGATATGGTAGTTATCTTTGGAAATGTCGTTGTGTTGTGATTATGGAAGGTGACAATTCCAAAGTCTTGAAGGCTTTAGGAGAGGAGACTTGTATATTGTGACTTCTCTACAGGTCCACAAGCCGTGTTTCCTTGCAAAAAGCAGAAGGCTGGCTATGGCATCGGCGACTTGGTCACAGGCATGAGGTTTTTACTGCAATTGCGAAGAAGAAGCATGTCATTGGCATAGAGAATGTCAAATTCCTCAAGGATCCTTATCACGAACTGTGAAGCTAGAAAAATAAAGGCCAAGCATCCGTGCGAAGACTATCATGACCACTACTCGTCCTTGATTGCTTCATGGACCTCTTTGGTCCCAATCATTACTCAGTATCGTTAATGAAGCATCACTATATGGCTTTGTTATTGTTGATGATTACTCTACACACATGGTACATTGTTACTTACAAAAATCAAGTGGGAACTCTTCAAGCGATTTTCCTCGAGGCTTCAACCAACTTTGGTGTGAAGATCAAGCACATCGGGAGTGACAATGGAACTGAGTTCAAGAATTCGGACTTGAGGATTATCTTGATGAACTTGGTATTACTCATGAGTTATCTTCTCCCTATACTCCTCGGCCAAATGGCGTGAAGTGGGCGCAGAGCGAACTCTTGTTGAGATGGCTACACTATGCGATGAATACAAAACGCCTATCGTTTCTGGATTGAAGCAATTGACACAGTGCCACATCATCAGCAGTATATCTTCACAAATTCTTCAAAAGACTGCCTATGAACTCCTTACGGACAAGAAACCCAATGTAGTTATTTCAAAGTCTTGATTGCTAAATGCTGGATTAGAGATCCTCACCACACCTCTAAATTTGCACGAAAGCACATGAAGGTTTATGCTTGGTTACGGAAAGGACTCACACCTCAGAGTCTTCAACATCGCTCTTCACAAGATTGTTGACACTTGTAGATGTCGGTTCGATGAAACTAATGGCTAAAGAAGAGCACCTACCTACGTGTTAGACGAACCAGCACACGAGATTCTATCAGGTTCAAGGCAGCGAGGATGTCATCCCTCTTGAAGAAAGCTGCTGAAGAATTCATTCACATCTTGAAAAGAGCGTCGGTGATGCACAAGATAATCTTGAAGAAAATGGTCTGAGGAAAATGATCAAATTCCTCGAAGACAACCTGCTCATCCTCGCGTTGCAAAAGAGTGCAAGTTGACAAGATCATCGATGACATTGAGCGCGGGTCCTCTCACTCGCTCAAAAGCTTCACATTATCTAACTTTTGTGGGCACTATGCTTTTGTCTCTATCCGAGCCCACTAAGGTAGATGAAGCATTTCTAGAGCGGTGGATTGGCCATGCAAGAAGAATTACATCAGTTCGAGCTCAACAGCGTCCAGGGACTGGTCGCGTCCGGATCCTCGCAAGCATAATATCATTGGCACAAAGTGGATCTACCGCAACAAGCAAGATGAAAATGGTCTTGTGGTGAGGAATAAAGCACGACTAGTAGCTCAAGGCTACGCGGGTTGAAGAATTGACGATGAAACTTTTGCACTGTCGCTAGACTTGAGTCTATCGCATAACTCGCCTATGCTAACCATCACAATATCACTTTATATCAAATGGATGTGAAAAGTGCATTCCTCAATGGTAAGCTTGAGGAAGAAGTATATGTTAACAACCCCAGGTTTTGAAGATCCAAGAATCGACAAAGTCTTGACTAAATAAGGCCCTCTATGGCCTCAAGCAAGCCCCTCGGCGTGGTATGATACATTGAAGGAATTCTTCGTGAAGAATGGCTTCACACAATTCACTCGACCCTACTCTCTTTACGTCTTATGATGGTGAACTATTTGTGCCAAATATATGTTGATGATATTATCTTTGGCTGTCTTGACCAACGTTATAGTGATGAATTTGCCTATGATGAGTGAAGAATATCAAATGTCTATGATGGGAAGTTGAAATTCTTCTTAGGTCTTCAAATTAAATCAACAACACAATGGCATATTCATATCTCAGGAGAAATACCTCAAAGATGTCTGAAGAAATTCGGCATGCAAGATTGCAAAGGTGTCAAAATTCCTATGCCCACAAATGGCCATCTATGCAGCGATGAAAATGGTATTGACTTGATCACAAGGTATACGCTCCATGATTGGTTCTTTATTGTACTTATGTGCATCTAGGCCAGATATAATGTTAGTGTTTGCATGTGTGCCCGATTTCAAGCTACATGAGAATCACACCATAAGGCTGTGAAGCATATTCTTGATATCTAGCTCACACACCAACACTAGGATTATGGTACCCCAAGGGCTTCTACTTTTGATCTCATTGGATATTCGACTCTGACTATGCTTTGGTGATCGTGTGGATGCATAGTCAACATCTGGTACTTGTCATTTCCTCGGACGATCTTTGGTCATTGGTCCTCGAAGAAAGCGAACTGTGTATCCTTTATCCTGCGGAAGCTGAATACATTGCTGCTTTGGCTCGTGTTGTTCTCAATTACTATGGATGAAGCAAACCCTCAAGGACTATGGCATCAACGTGAAGAATGTGCCTCTCTCTGTGACAATGAGTGCCATCAAGATTGCTCACAACCCAGTTCAGCACTCGAAGACAAGCACATTCAAATTCGTCATCATTTTCTTCGTGATCATGTGTTGAAGGCGACATCTCCATCGAGCGCGTGAAGACTGAAGAACAAGCTAGCTGATATCTTCACTAAGCCCTTGGATGAGGAAGAGATTTAGCAAGTTGCGGTGTGAGCTAAATATCTTAGAATCTTGAATGTTCTTTGAAAGGCACATCCTAACACTTATGCAAAATTGATGACTTAGATGTGCAACATGAAAGCGTTTTCTTCAATCAATGACACTCTAAGTGTGAAGAAATTAATGAAGAATTTGAGAACCCTCGACAATTATCTGGCGGTGTCTGAAATCATCATTCTTATCTGATTGGGTTACACCACCAAAGTTGAAAATCTTCAATTTGAGTTTTCCTCAGTTTGAAATTCTTACATTTTTCAAATTCTTCAACTTTGCAAAATCTTCCTTTATCGTCGTCTTTCTCCATTGGCTATATATATATATATATATATATATATATATATATATATATATATATATATATATATATATATATATATATATATATATATATATATATATATATATATATATATATATATATATATATATATATATATATATTATGTTTCTCTGACATTCACTTATGGCTATTTCTTCAAGTCGCTTTTACTGCTAAGTGAATGTGATGGGACCCTTTCCCTCTATATACTCAACCCAATCCATTCACAAATACTTCATATGGTTCTACTTTGAAACTTCGTTCAAATTCTTCCTTGTGTCCTTGACAGCTGAAGAAATTACCGCGAACTTTTAAAACAAATCTTATTCAAACCTTCATTTTACCGCTCAACCGTTCCATCTCACGATGCATTATTATTAAACCACGATGGTACCGATCTCCACTACGATATGTGGGTGACACATGTCGTGAGAAGGGAAGCGGTGGGGGCATGTTAGTCCCTAAATCTTGGACGATCCGTTTTTACCGTGTCTATAAATACCCTCTCTCCTTCCTCACTCTTTTACTCCGCTCGCCTCTCTCCCTCAGGCTCCTCAAAACTCCTAAGCGCGCCCGCTACTCCATCGTCGCCGGTGAGGAAAAGCTTCTTGCCTTGACCTCTTCGCCCTATACTCGCGCCGACCGTGGAAAATCTTCACTCCGCGTCGCCGTAGCTGATTTCCTCTGCCAAGTTAGGGGAGGGAAAGATCTGAGCAGACGAACTTCCCTGTTCATCTCTCTCAGTTAAGTCGTGTTCTTCACTTGGTAAATTAAAGTTACTTTTATTACTGCTTTGATTCTCAAATCTTCTTCAAATTCTTCAAAGGTGTTTATTCTTCAAATTCCTCCACATATAAACACCTCAAATCTCTTGACTCGTTTCTCTAATGATTTTCTTCAAGATTCCTCAATTGTGTGGATCTTGATCTATACAACTCTGGAACCTAAGACAAAAGCTTAGTAAAATTCTTCAAAACTCATCTGGTCAAAATCCTCAAACTTGTTCTTTTGAAAAACCTTACGAGCGCATATGACCTCTTCAAATTCCTCGCACCTATACTGCATTCACGGTACAAATGTCCTTCTGCTGAATCCCTAGGTTCTCATCAACTTAACTCATTTAGCGTTCCTCGAAGAAAACTGCACACTTCTTGAGAACTCAATTGTTCAATTTCCTCACACGAAAATGGCAGATGTGAAAGCAGAAGGAGGAAAGAAACCTGAGAGTTATGACAGCGTTTGAAATTCACGAGAAATATATCTTGACTATTGCACTCCGGATGAAGAAAGCAAAATCAGCGCAAGGTGCGTATTCAGAAGATTGAGCGGAGATGGGCACGGGAATGGAAGAATACAGATATGTAACTCCTAAGTACATGAAATTAGCTTTGAATCCTCCATGCCCAAAGAGCTCCTTTGGCTTTGGCCAAATAGCTGATCCACTAGCATCAAGCGGTGAGGACTTTCACGATGAATGGGCTAACGTAAGCAAAATTGGCAAAGCAAGCAAAGGCGATGAAAGAAATTCAATGAGGATTCTGCACTGCTGCCACTGAGTCTCGGTCAAACCAAGAAATCAATGCAAAAAAGCACTAATAAGCCAAGTGCTTCATCATCTGTGCCCTCGGTGAAGTTCCTCGTGGCACCCTCAAGCAAATTCCTCACCTGCTGCTGCTCCACCAAAGTCCTCAACTGCTCCGTCCAAACCTTCGGTTCCTGTACCTAGCTACATGTCAAAGGACTGCTGGTTTCTCAATTTTCAGGCATCTCTGCAGTTCCTCGGCTGCCCTAATTCTTCATCAGCTGACTCTGAAGACAAAAAGCAACAGTTGGGCGTGGTCCTCGGCCTAGCCAAGGAAGAAGCAACATAGTCCACGCGCCATCGATGGTGATCGATGAAGAACTTGAATCATCAGAACCCGCCAAGTTAAGACCTTCAAAATGAAAATTCGCTCTTGATGCACTGGATGGGAGATGAGGTGTGACTCAGTTGGTGAGGAAATGGATTTGAGAAGGAGTTCAGGCTCATGGGGAGAAGGATGGATTGGGACAATCAATCGCTTCGTCGGAGAAGGTGGCAAGGGTTGGTGGAGCCAGTCCCTTCCTCGGATAGCAGAGTTCTCAAGCTTGATTGCCAGGGACAGAAGATGTGGATGTTAGATTCCTCCAGTGGTCAGATGACTTTTGGAGGTCAGCATCCCAATGCTCCTCTCTTCACCCTTCAACAAATTCCCTCACTCCCTGCGGACTGGCAAATGGACTCTGAAGAATGGCCGCAGGTTCAGCCTGGAGTGTTTGGGCACGCTGCTGCTAGTCCATCAGGACTGCTCCTGTTTGAGAGACAAGGAGATTCCTCTCCGGAGCATGAAAACCTGAACTTGTGATTCTGAGGTGGTGATGCAATTTGACACCTCATAAAGCAAAGAATCAGACTCTCAACCGAAACAAAAGTTCAAGAGTGAGAGATTTCTGCGAGCACGTGTTCTTCAGATAAATCCTTATGATTACTGCTACTTGAGCATTAGGAAGAAGCGTTTCTGGACTGCCGGCCAAGCCAACTTCTATTTCATAATTCTTTCAACAAGGACAAAATCTTGATCATATATATTCCTCATGTGTTATGGAGTGGCTGCGAGCTTTGAGCGATCCTCGGTGTTCTTCCACGGCGGCTGGTCTCCTAAATTTCTGCTTGATATTTGTGATTGGAGCGAAGAGCTAATTCTTGAGTTCTATGCAACCCTGCACATCACCGGAATCTGAAGCGTAAATTCATGGGTCTTAGATTGGATGACCGAAAATACTCACTACAAGGCACCGACATTAATTGCCGTGCCCTACCACTCGATCCTCCGCTTGATGGTGCCGTCGCATCTATGAAGAAAAGAAACTTTCAAATCACTATATGCAAGTGCTGATGAAGCCTTTGAAGCAGGCAAGCCAGGACCAAATTCCTCGTCAAGGAATTATATATGTGCCTCGAACAGTCTATCGAATTTTTAGCGAAGACTATGAGGTCCTATCAAGACCGACTTCGAGCGATGAAGGCGTCGTTGGCATCATGAAGAATATGCTTTTCAACATCATCCATGGCGTTCCGTCAATTTCCATGATTTCTTCATGGACTCAGGCTAACGTTGCCATGTCACCTTTTAGTGAAGCCTTATGCACCTTGGATTATGAGATTCATCGGTCAAGATCTTCCTTTGAATTACAAAGGCTGATACTTTGAATCACTGCAGCTACACGCCCCAGTTGAAGTCCTCAAGCGGCCAATTACCTCAGTGATGAAAAGGAAGGCTCTGCTTGATAGATGAAGGCATTACGTCCATTGGATGGACAGTTTAGCAAACATCTTACTCCACAATGCGTAAATACTTTGTCAAGCAAAATCCTCAAGAGCGCACCCGGGTGATGACTGATTGTGAGTTACTCCTCAGTCTTCATCAGAAGGTTGATCGCAATCATAAGTGGGTCAAACGTCAGTTTGGTACTCTTCTTTACAACATGACCTCAACTCACAATGCAGTGAAGAAAAACCACTACTATCTTCATGAAACCTTCAAGCGCACCTGGGCTGTTCTTTCACATGTCTACAATGAAGAACTGCAATGTGGGACTCAAGGAAGAATTTGACTGCTGCTCCTCCTCGAAGAAATTCAAGAAAGTCAAGTTCCTTCCTTGGTGGCCGCTCCTATTCTTCATCTCGCGACGATGAAAATGAAGATTTAAGAACCTTCTTCTGGTCCTACTTCAGCGAACAACCCGACAATCTTTGGCGCTCCGTCTTCAACGAAATTCTTCAGGCGTTAGTCCTCAGTTTGATCCTTTTGGTCATTCGATGACAAAGGGGAGAATTGAGTTAGTCTTCAAGCGATCTCGTTTTTGTCTATATCTGATATTTTATTAAGTTACTCTCGTTCTACGAAACCTCTTATTGGATCGAGGTTAATCTTAAACCAGATCAGTGCTGATACTTTTGATGCATTATGCTCTTGCTCTGATCTGATTCTGAGTAGTTATCACTTGACCCTTTGAAAATCTTCAAATCGATTTGGCTACGATACTCATGAAAAGTTTCAAATTCCTCATCATTGATTTGGTCACTTTTTATGCATGCATTGCATAACATCAAGCACCATATTTCATCATGCATTTCAAATTCTTCATACTATATGTTAAATGCGTGTATAAATTACAAGATATGGGGTCTCCATGATTCAATTCTTCAAATGTGCATTGCCTCAAAGCAAATTCCTCCTCTCTGCCATCTTGGGGGAGTTCTTCTATCTTGCAATCAAATTCCTCATTATCAGTATTTACACTTCATATGTTTATCCCGTTGAAAACTTAACTGTGTTGTCATCAATCACCAAAAGGGGAGATTGTAAGTGCATCTAGTGCCCCTTAGTGATTTTGGTGTATTGAAGACTTATAGGTTAAGTAACTAATCTTGGTTGTGGTGTACACAGGTCTATAAGTCTATGAGGAGTTTGATAATTTTGTAAAAAGTCGACACCTAAAATGAAGTTCTTCAAGCGAAGAATTTGATATTAAAGACTTTCAAGACTTTGAAAGTGAAGAAATTGGTGTGACCTTGAAGACTTGGTATTCATTTGAGGAACATGAAGCGTGAAGACTTTTGTTTCGTGGTTTCATTTTCTCTTTCTTGAGTCATAGGAAACACCGTCTTTTGTTAAAGGGTGAAATACTAAGGAAAAATTTCCATTTGATGCTCAACTCAAAATCCTACACCTACCAATCCCTTGAGTGAAGCTTTTGGAAATCTCATACAGTTCAGTCAATTTCTTGATGTGAGAGAGAAGCTCTTACAGTTGTGAGAATTTATTCGACGAGTTAGGAATTCCCGATCTTGCCTACCTGATGAAACATACATGATAGCCACGAATTTGATATTCAAATTTCCGGCCGTTCTGTCTTCTTGACTGTCCCAAAATATCTTATCCACCTAACGGTCATATCATTGAAGGCATTTATGTCTTATCATGTCACTCCTAGGCTATAAATAATCGCCCCCTACAACCACTTGCTGGTTGGCTACTCGAAGAACTTGACACTTGTCATTTGAGAGCAACCCATCCTCGAGGAATTTGGCGAAAATCATCAAGTGAGGAAAAACCAAAAGTGAGAAAAACCCAAGCAAACCCCAACAAACCCAAAGTGATTGAGCATCCTTGAAGAAATTGATCTTGCGTGGATCCGATGCTTTTTACCTTGAAACTGTGCTTCTTCCAGACGGTTGAGGCGTCAAGGTCTAGACATCAAGAGGAGATTTGTGGATCATGGTAAGTATGTGAAGGTTTGGAAGTCTTTGAAGACTTACCAGTGATTGGATGAGGTCTCGTGACCTTAGTTCAAGGAGAATCTGGTGAGGACTTGGTGTCACAGCTGCGTCTTTCGATATTTGGGTGTCCGGGACTACGTGTCCTCGAGTTTAAATACTCAGCCGCTCCAGCAGGGCCGTACAAGCTGGGACAGCGGTTGGGGTCTACCAAATCATTGTCTTCACCAACCTAACTGGTTCTATTTCCTCAACCCTTTCATTTACTCATTCTTTGTGTTGGCGTTGTTCATATCTGTGTTTGAAGACTTTGTTGAACTTTCTCAATTCCTCAGTTCAATTTCTTGATCCGTTTATCTTCATCTTGTGTTATCCTGTGATTCACGCTACATGCTCTGTGATAGTCTTCATTTCATCCTTGATGCTATACCTGTAATCTGTTATGCTTACTTACAGTACTTATTCCGCTTTCGTGTATTTCTTAAAGGGAATTTCCTCACAACAAATTCTCGGTGAAGAATTTCTAAAATTCTACGAAAATCGCTTATTCACCCCCCTAGTCGATATAATGCACTTTCAAGCCCGAGTCGTTTGAAGGTTTCATGAAGGTAGTAGTGGTTTTCTTCTTTGCATTGTGTGTAGAGGTCATGTTGTGAAGATTAGACCAGCGGCTTGACCCCATTTATGATTGCGATCAACCATCGATGAAAGTGAGGTAACTCACGATCAGTCATCACCACAGGTGCGATGGCGAGGACTTTGCTTGGTAGGTATTTCGGAGTCATGTGTGGCGAGTCATCATTGGTGGAAGTAGGATGCTGCTTTAAATTGTCCATCAATGAATGAATACCTTCATCGATCTGGCAATGTACTTGCCCTTGTCATCAGTGAGGTATATGTCGTTTGAGACTTCAATGAGGGCAAGTAGCTGCAGTGGTTGAGTATCAACCTTGTAATTGAGTGAAGACCTTGTCGATGAATCTCATTATCCAATGCGCATAAGGCTTCAGCTCAATGGTGACATAGCAATGTTTGCGAGTCCTCATGAAGAAATCAGGAATTGGGGGAGCATGAATGATATTGAAAAGCATATTCTTCATGATGTAGCGACTTCTTCATCATTTAGTCGTTGGCCTTTGATAGGACTCATTGTCTTAAATCGAAATCCGATAGGCAGTCCGAGGCACACAATAATTCCTTGGCGAGGAATTTGGTTCTTAGGGCATGCCTTGGCTTCAAAGGCTTCAGCCTTGCATATAGTGATTTGAAAGTTCGGTTCATTGTAGATACAGCTTTGCGTCAAGTGGAGGACTGAGTGGTAGAAACCGCGAAGCAATTGATTCTTTGGTGCCTTGGTAGTATTTTTCAGACATCGATCTAATACCCATGAGTTCACGTCTTGACGTCTCGGTGATGTGCAGCGTTGCATAGAATTGAAGAATGAGTTCTTCATTCCGATCCACGGTCTCGTGCGAAATTCAAGTCTGCGTCGTTAAGAACCTTGGTGGCTCGAAGCCTGGCGAGACTCCATGTTCACATGAGAATATGAGCATGATCGAAGACTTTGTCTTTATTGAAGAGCGAGGAATAGAAATTGGCTTGGCAGTCGAGCGCCTCTTCCTTATCTGAAGCAGAATCATCTGATTGTAATCGTGAAGAATACATGCTCGCTGAAGAAGTCTTCAGCCTTGAATTTTGCTTTGTTGAGAAGGATTCTTTGGCTTTGGCGATGGAGTGTAAGTGAGTTGCATCACGACCTCTGGAATCGCAATCTCAGGTTCTTGAGTGAGAATTTCTTGTTCCTCTATAGGTGCAATCGAGGATCAATAGCGCAGTTCATCGCGCTAGTGGCTGGAATTTCTTAGGGACGGATGAAGTGGGATGAGTTTCTTGAGCCCATTTGAATAGTTGGAGCGGGGACGAGGTATCTGTTGGATTGGGGTGAAGAGTGGAGAATTTGGATGCGACTTTCCCAAAAGTCATCGTTCATCACTGGCGTTGTGCTTCCAATATCCACATCTTCTTCAAGTTCCTCAACACGGCCTCTTCAGCTGTGAACTGAGGCATAGGTGAGGAAATGATTGGGGTTGAAGGATTGCTTCCACTTCAATTTCTTCATCAATCTGCTCGTGAAGCAGAGAATGATTTTCTTCATCAGATCCGCTTGGGATCACATAATCTTCATCAAAAGGAACAAGGTCCTTTGATGGAATTGAGAAGTGGAACAACATCAATTGGATTTTCAAAGGAGCTGGTCATTGGCTTCATTTTCTTCGCAGCGAAGAATTTGGCGCAGTGATGCTTTCCGTTTCTTCACTGCAGATCGTTCGCAGCTTTGATCTTCTTCACATCGAGGCGGATGGAAGAATTGGAGTTAGTGTTGGCGAGGAGGAGCTGAGGAATCTGGATGAATTTCCTCGGGCCTAACTGATGTAGTTGCCTGACTTGTTCAGCTTCTTGAGCGCACCACTAGTGGATGCCAGGCAATTTCTTCAGGTGCTGCAATGGGATCATCAGCCACAGGCTGGCATTTTCGTCGGCCTTGAACTTCATCAGCGGTGCTGGCATGTTCTTGATCGGCTGGTGAGGCTCACTGAGAATTCATGTTGCATTGGGGTAGCAACATTTGTGAACTTCTTCGTCGGTTGTGAATCGACCTTGGCTCCTTGCCAATCAGCATAATAAGCATCGAAGTTTTTCTTTGAGGGCTTGGATTTCATTTGGACCTTGAGAAGTTCCTCGGTGTCATTACGACAACGTTTTCTTGAGAACTTCTCCTTTACGTATTGAGCTTTCTTGATCTCTCTTGCCTTTTCAAACTTCCATTTCTCTTGATGTTGAAATGGGTCGACATATGACTTTGTCCGGGGTCGATTAAAATCAGGCATAGGAGTGTTTGGATCCTTGTGCGAGATCAATGTAATCGAGGATTTTCTCGGATCCAACAGCATGTACGGATGTGCCTTTGGCTCTATGGCCCTTTCTTGGCGATCTCGATGATTTCCAAGTTCATCATCATCAGCCTCATCATCTTGGTGGTTCTTGGAAAGCAACCTGTTTCTTCTTGGGACTTGGCGAGGACCTCGTCCAGCAGTGGCCTTAGTCTTGAGTCGGGCGGATGAAGACTTTGGTGCGGTGAGGAACTTCTTTGAGACACGGAGGCAATGGAGAAGCCTGCAGTCCTTTGGCACGTGGCGGATGCCAGTCTTGAGGACTTTGTCGGACTGCTGAGGACTTGGGAGGAGCTGAGGATTTTGAAGGGCTGAGGATTTTGGAGGAGCAGGGGCAGCATGAGGAATTGGCCGTGAGGGCCTTCTGAGAACTTGGCCGTGAGGGCACTTGTTGGTGAAGCACTTGGCTATTGGCGGGCTTCTTTGCCATAGATTTTCTTGGCTTACAGGTGCCTCGATGGCAGCAGCGATGTGAATCCTCATTGAATTTCCTCACTGCCTCATTGGCTTGTCTTGCCAACTTGGCTTGGCGCTTGGCCCATTCTTGGAAAGTCCTCACCCGCTTGATCTTGGTGGGGTCGACTTCTTGGCAGGTGCCAATGGAGCTCTTGGGCATGGAGGATTGAGTGCGAATTTCTTCATGTACTTTGGAGTTACATATCTGTACTCCTCCATTCCCGTGCCCATGTCCGTTCAATCCTTTGGATCGCACCTTGCGCTGATTTTTATTCTCTTTGCGAACTCGGCTTCATCAGTTGCAATAATTAGCATATATTTCCTCGAGGATTTCAAGCGGTCATGACCTCGGGCCTCTTTCCTCCTTTACGTGGCTTCTTTCCTTTTGCCATATTCTTGGTGAGGAATTTGAACAAATGAATTCTCTGAAGAAGTATGCAACTTTTCTTCGAGAGCGCTGCAAATGAGTTAAGTTGATGAGAACCTAGTGATTCAGCGCGGACATGAGTACCTGTGAACAGAGTATAGTTGCGAGGAATTTGGAGAGGTCATATCGTTACGAGAAGGTTTTCAAAAGAACAAGTTTTGAGGATTTTGACCGAAGAGCCTTGAAGAATTTCACTAAGCGTTCTTTGTCTTAGGTTCGAGTTATACGGATCGAGGATCCACACAATTGAGGAATCTTGAAGAAAATGATTGCTTAGAAAGCGAATCAAGAGTATATAACTAGTGAGGTGTTTGTGTGTGAGGATTTGAAGAATAAAACACCTTTGAAGATTTTGAAGTGTAAAATTTGGATCAACGAGGGTAGTAAAAGTAACTTTTATTTACCTAAATGAAAAACGACGAACTGGGTGTTGTAGATGTGAAGCTCGTCTGTTGAACTTCCACACCCTAACTTCGGCGGAGGAAGACAGCTCT
>JAHIAM010005355.1:0-73714 GCA_021605205.1 Aegilops longissima
TAGTGTAAAATTATTTGAAGTAGCTTATAGAGCTTGTTCAACTCTAGTGTAAAATTATTTGTACTAGGCTATAGAGCTAGTTCAACTCTAGTGTAAAATTATTTGTACTAGTGCAGAGCTAGGTCAACTCTAGTGTAAGCTAGTACAACTCTAGTGTAAAATTATTTGTACTAGGCTATAGAGCTAGTTCAACTCTAGTGTAAAATTATTTGTACTAGTCTATAGAGCTAGTTCAACTCTATAGTAAGAGCTAGTACAACTCTTGTGTAAAATTATTTAAACTAGGCTATAGAGCTAGTTCAACTCTAGTGTAAAATTATTTGAACTAGCTTATAGAGCTAGTTCAACTCCAGTGTAAAATTGTTTGAACTAGCTTATAGAGCTAGTTCAACTCTAGTGTAAAATTATTTGTACTAGGCTATAGAGCTAGTTCACCTCAAGTGGAAATTATTTGAACTAGCTTATAGAGCTAGTTCAACTCTGAGTGTAAAATTATTTGTACTGAGCTACAGAGCTAGTTAGACTCTAGAGTAAAATTATTTGAACTAGCTTATAGAGCTAGTTGAACTCTCTTGTAAAATTATTTGAACTAGCTTATAGAGCTAGTTCAACTGTAGTGTAAAATAATTTGTACTAGGCCATAGAGCTAGTTCAACTCTAGTGTAAAATTATTTGAACTAGCTTATAGAGCTAGTTCAACTCTAGTGTAAAATTATTTTAACTAGCTTATAGAGCTAATTCAACTCTAGTGTAAAATTATATGAACTAGTTTATAGAGCTACTTCAACTCTATTGCAAAATTATTTGTACTAGGCTATAGAGCTCGTTCAACTCTAGGGTAAAATTGTTTTAACTAGCTGATAGAGGTAGTTCAACTCTAGTGTAAGGCTAGTACGACCCTAGTGTAAAATTATTTGTACTAGGCTGTAGAGCTAGTTCAACTCTAGTGTAAAATTATTTGAACTAGCTTATAGAGCTAGTTCAACTCTAGTGTACAATTATTTTACTGGCTATAGAGCTAGTTCAACTCAAGTGTAAAATTATTTGAACTAGCTTATAGAGCTAGTTCAAATCTAGTGTAAAATTATTTCTACAAGCATAAAGAGCTAGTTCAACTCTAGTGTAAAATTATTTGTACTAGGCTATAGAGCTAGTTCAACTCTAGTGTAAAATTATTTGAACTAGCTTATAGAGCTACTTCAACTCTAGTGTAAAATTATTTGTACTAGGCTATAGAGCTAGTTCAACTCTAGTGTAAAATTATTTGAACTAGCTTATAGAGCTAGTTCAACTCTAGTGTAAAATTATTTTAACTTGCTTATAGAGCTAGTTCAACTCTAGTGTAAAATTATATGCACTAGTTTATTGAGCTAGTTCAACTGTATTGCAAAATTATTTGTACTAGGCTATAGAGGTAGTTCAACTCTAGGGTAAAATTGTTTAAACTAGCTGATAGAGCTACTTCAACTCTAGTGTAAGAGCTAGTCGACCCTAGTGTAAAATTATTTGTACTAGGCTATAGAGCTAGTTCAACTCTAGTGTAAAATTATTTGAACTAGCTTATAGAGCTAGTTCAACTCTAGGTTACAATTATTTTACTAGGCTATAGAGCTAGTTCAACTCCAGTGTAAAATTATTTGAACTAGCTTATGAGCTAGTTCAAATCTAGGTAAAATTAATTGTACAAGCATAAATAGCTATTTCAACTCTAGTGTAAAATTAGTTGTACTAGGCTGTAGATCTAGTTCAACTCTCGTGTAAAATTATTTGAACTAGCTTATAGAGCTAGTTCAACTCTAGTATAAAATTATTTGTACTAGGCTATAGAGCTAGTTCAACTCTAGTGTAAAATTATTTGAAGTAGCTTATGAGGCTTGTTCAACTCTAGTGTAAAATTATTTGTACTAGGCTATAGAGCTAGTTCAACTCTAGTGTAAAATTATTTGTACTAGTCTGTAGAGCTAGGTCAACTCTAGTGTAGAGCTAGTACAACTCTAGTGTAAAATTATTTGTACTAGGCTATAGAGCTAGTTCAACTCAAGTGTAAAATTATTTGAACTAGCTTATAGAGCTAGTTCAACTCTAGTGTAAAATTATTTAAACTAGGCTATAGAGCTAGTTCAACTCTAATGTAAAATTATTTTAACTAGCTTATAGAGCTAGTTCAACTCTAGTGTAAAATTATTTGAACTAGCTTGAGAGCTAGTTCAACTCTAGTGTAAAATTATTTGTACTAGGCTATAGAGCTAGTTCACCTCAAGTGCGAAATTATTTGAACTAGCTTATAGAGCTAGTTCAACTCTAGTGTAAAATTATTTGCACTAGGCTCACAGAGCTAGTTAGACTCTAGAGTAAAATTATTTGAACTAGCTTATAGAGCTAGTTGAACTCTACTGTAAAATTATTTGAACTAGCTTATAGAGCTAGTTCAACTATAGTGTAAAATTATTTGTACTAGGCCATAGAGCTAGTTCAACTCTAGTGTAAAATTATTTGATCTATCTTATAGAGCTAGTTCAACTCTAGTGTAACATTATTTTAACTAGCTTATAGAGCTAGTTCAACTCTCGTGTAAAATTATATGAACTAGTTTATAGAGCTACTTCAACTCTATTGCAAAATTATTTGTACTAGGCTATGAGGCTCGTTCAACTCTAGGGTAAAATTGTTTTAACTAGCTGATAGAGCTAGTTCAACTCTAGTGTAAGAGGCTAATGCGACCCTAGTGTAAAATTATTTGTACTAGGCTATAGAGCTAGTTCAACTCTAGTGTAAAATTATTTGAACTAGCTTATAGAGCTAGTTCAACTCTAGCAACAATTATTTTACTAGGCTATAGAGCTAGTTCAACTCAAGTGTAAAATTATTTGAACTAGCTTATAGAGCTAGTTCAAATCTAGTGTAAAATTATTTGTACAAGCATAAAGAGGTAGTTCAACTCTAGTGTAAAATTATTTGTACTAGGCTGTAGATCTAGTTCAACTCTCGTGTAAAATTATTTGAACAAGCTTATAGAGCTAGTTCAACTCTAGTGTAAAATTATTTGTACTAGGCTATAGAGCTAGTTCAACTCTAGTGTAAAATTATTTGAACTAGCTTAGTGAGCTAGTTCTACTCTGGTGTAAAATTATTTGAACTAGCTTATAGAGCTAGTTCAACTCTAGTGTAAAATTATTTGTACTAGGCTATAGAGCTAGTTCAACTCTAGTGTAAAATTATTTGAACTAGCTTATAGAGCTACTTCAACTCTAGTGTAAAATTATTTGAACTAGCTTATAGAGCTAGTTCAACTCTAGTGTAAAATTATTTGTACTAGCTATAGAGCTAATTCAACTCAAGTGCGAAATTATTTGAACTGGCTTATAGAGCTAGTTCAACTCTGTGTAAATTATTTGTACTGAGCTCTCAGAGCTAGTTGAATCTAGAGTAAAATTATTTGAACTAGCTTATAGAGCTAGTTCAACTCTCTGTAAAATTATTTGAACTATCTTATAGAGCTAGTTCAACTCTAGTGTAAAATTATTTGTACTAGGCCATAGAGCTAGTTCAACTCTCTTGTAAAATTGTTTTAACTAGCTGATGGAGCTAGTTCAACTCTAGTGTAAAAGCTAATGCGACCCTAGTGTAAAATTATTTGTACTAGGCTATAGAGCTAGTTCAACTCTAGTGTAAAATTATTTGAACTAGCTTATAGAGCTAGTTCTACTCTAGTGTACAATTATTTTACTAGGCTATAGAGCTAGTTCAACTCGGTGTAAAATTATTTGAACTAGCTTATAGAGCTAGTTCAAATCTAGTGTAAAATTATTTGTACAAGCATAAATAGCTAGTTCAACTCTAGTGTAAAATTAGTTGTACTAGGCTGAGATCTAGTTCAACTCTCGTGTAAAATTATTTGAACTAGCTTATAGAGCTAGTTCAACTCTAGTGTAAAATTATTTTAACTTGCATAGAGCTAGTTCAACTCTAGTGTAAAATTATTTTAACTTGCTTATAGAGCTAGTTCAACTCTAGTGTAAAACTATATGCACTAGTTTATTGAGCTAGTTCAACTCTATGCAAAATTATTTGTACTAGGCTATAGAAGTAGTTCAACTCTAGGGTAAAATTGTTTTAACTAGCTGATATAGCTAGTTCAACTCTAGTGTGAGCTAAATGCGACCCTAGTGTAAAATTATTTGTACTAGGCTATAGAGCTAGTTCAACTCTAGTGTAAAATTATTTGAACTAGCTTATAGAGGCTAGTTCAACTCTAGTGTACAATTATTTTACTAGGCTATAGAGCTAGTTCAACTCCAGTGTAAAATTATTTGAACTAGCTTATAGAGCTAGTTCAAATCTAGTGTAAAATTATTTGTACAAGCATAAATAGCTAGTTCAACTCTAGTGTAAAATTAGTTGTACTAGGCTGTAGATCTAGTTCAACTCTCGTGTAAAATTATTTGAACTAGCTTATAGAGCTAGTTCAACTCTAGTGTAAAATTATTTGTACTAGGCTATAGAGCTAGTTCAACTCTAGTGTAAAATTATTTGAACTAGCTTGAGAGGCTAGTTCTACTCTAGTGTAAAATTATTTGAACTAGCTTATGAAGCTTGTTCAACTCTAGTGTAAAATTATTTGTACTAGGCTATAGAGCTAGTTCAACTCTAGTGTAAAATTATTTGTACTAGTCTATAGAGGCTAGGTCGACTCTAGTGTAAATTAATTTTAACTAGCTTATAGAGCTAGTTAAACTCTAGTGTAAAGCTCAGTATGACTCTAGTGTAAATTATTTGTACTAGGCTATAGAGTAAGTTCAACTCTAGGTGCTAAAAATATTTGAACTAGCTTATAGAAGGCTATGGGTTAAACTCTAGTGTACAATATTCTTACCTAGGCTCTAGAGCTAGTTCAACCTCTCTTCCGTCAAGGATCATTTGCAACGTAGCTTATAGGAGCTAGTTCGACGATGTACTAGGTCAGGGGTCCTGGATCCCGGAAAGCCGATACGCGGATTCTGTGGACAGGCCATGCAGGCGCTGCCTAGTGGACGCCTGACGGTCCTCCCAGTTCCTTTGTTTAGCCATTCATAGTCAGGAGCACAAGCTTGCCCGGCAGAGAGGAGCTTGCGGAAGGTCTGCAAGGACGCGAATGACAAGACTCTCGGCCATGTGGAGCTTGTGCTATAAAGGCTCGATGTGCGAGCAAGCTTCAGGTCGACAAGGTTATTGGACACAGCACTAGCTATGGTCGAAGCTCTCATGCTCCTTCATCTCGCGCTGCGGATCATCCATCGGAGCTCGCCATGGGAAAGCTATTCCGTGGATCGCATGCGATCGCTCAAGTGGCTCTGCAGCCCGACGAGAAAGCGATAAGCGGCTGAGGAAGCCATCATGGTGTACGTGGCGCTCTGATCGGTCCTGTTGCATCTTTGTTTAGCGCGACAGGTGAGGCGGGCATGTTGAATGCTTTTGTACCCTGTTGCATTCAAGCACATTAGGTAGCATCTTCATCAACTCTCGTGTACAAAGTTAGTTTGAACAACCAGAGCTAGTACAACTCTAGTGTAAAATTATTTGTACTGAGCTATAGAGCTAGTTCAACTCTAGTGTAAAACCCTTTGAACTAGCCTTATAAGAGGCTACATGTCAACTCTAGTGTAGAAATTATGTACTAGGCTATAGGCTCAGTTCAACTCTAGTGTAAAATTATTTGAGACTACATACTACTTCAAGCTATAGTGTAAAATTATTTGAACTAGCTTCATAGGCTAGTTCAACTCTAGTGAACAATATGCACTAGTTCATTGAGCTAGTTTAACTCTATGCAGTAATTATTTGTATCTAGGCTATAGAGGTAGCTTCAACTCTAGGGTAAAATTGTTTTAACTAGTGATGAGCTAGTTCAACTCTGTATTATTTGTACTAGTCTATAGAGCTAGTTCAACTCTATTGTAAAGCTAGTACAAGTTCTCTAGTGTAAAATTATTTGTAAAATAGCTAGTTCAACTCTAGTGTAAAAGAGCTAGTTCAACTCAAGTGTAAAATTATTTGAACTAGCTTATAGAGCTAGTTCAACTCTAGTGTAAAATTATTTAAACTAGGCTATAGAGCTAGTTCAACTCTAATGTAAAATTATTTTAACTAGCTTATAGAGCTAGTTCAACTCTAGTGTAAAATTATTTGAACTAGCTTAGAGAGCTAGTTCAACTCTAGTGTAAAATTATTTGTACTAGGCTATAGAGCTCGTTCACCTCAAGTGCGAAATTATTTGAACTAGCTTATAGAGCTAGTTCAACTCTAGTGTAAAATTATTTGCACTAGGCTACAGAGCTAGTTCGACTCTAGAGTAAAATTATTTGAACTAGCTTATAGAGCTAGTTGAACTCTACTGTAAAATTATTTGAACTAGCTTATAGAGCTAGTTCAACTATAGTGTAAAATTATTTGTACTAGGCCATAGAGCTAGTTCAACTCTAGTGTAAAATTATTTGATCTATCTTATAGAGCTAGTTCAACTCTAGTGTAACATTATTTTAACTAGCTTATAGAGCTAGTTCAACTCTCGTGTAAAATTATATGAACTAGTTTATAGAGCTACTTCAACTCTATTGCAAAATTATTTGTACTAGGCTATAGAGCTCGTTCAACTCTAGGGTAAAATTGTTTTAACTAGCTGATAGAGCTAGTTCAACTCTAGTGTAAGGGCTAGTACGACCCTAGTGTAAAATTATTTGTACTAGGCTATAGAGCTAGTTCAACTCTAGTGTAAAATTATTTGAACTAGCTTATAGAGCTAGTTCAACTCTAGCGTACAATTATTTTACTAGGCTATAGAGCTAGTTCAACTCAAGTGTAAAATTATTTGAACTAGCTTATAGAGCTAGTTCAAATCTAGTGTAAAATTATTTGTACAAGCATAAAGAGGTAGTTCAACTCTAGTGTAAAATTATTTGTACTAGGCTGTAGATCTAGTTCAACTCTCGTGTAAAATTATTTGAACAAGCTTATAGAGCTAGTTCAACTCTAGTGTAAAATTATTTGTACTAGGCTATAGAGCTAGTTCAACTCTAGTGTAAAATTATTTGAACTAGCTTAGTGAGCTAGTTCTACTCTAGTGTAAAATTATTTGAACTAGCTTATAGAGCTAGTTCAACTCTAGTGTAAAATTATTTGTACTAGGCTATAGAGCTAGTTCAACTCTAGTGTAAAATTATTTGAACTAGCTTATAGAGCTACTTCAACTCTAGTGTAAAATTATTTGAACTAGCTTATAGAGCTAGTTCAACTCTAGTGTAAAATTATTTGTACTAGCTATAGAGCTAATTCAACTCAAGTGCGAAATTATTTGAACTAGCTTATAGAGCTAGTTCAACTCTAGTGTAAAATTATTTGTACTAGGCTACAGAGCTAGTTCGAATCTAGAGTAAAATTATTTGAACTAGCTTATAGAGCTAGTTCAACTCTACTGTAAAATTATTTGAACTATCTTATAGAGCTAGTTCAACTCTAGTGTAAAATTATTTGTACTAGGCCATAGAGCTAGTTCAACTCTACTGTAAAATTGTTTTAACTAGCTGATGGAGCTAGTTCAACTCTAGTGTAAGAGCTAGTACGACCCTAGTGTAAAATTATTTGTACTAGGCTATAGAGCTAGTTCAACTCTAGTGTAAAATTATTTAGAGCTAGTTCTACTCTAGTGTACAATTATTTTACTAGGCTATAGAGCTAGTTCAACTCCAGTGTAAAATTATTTGAACTAGCTTATAGAGCTAGTTCAAATCTAGTGTAAAATTATTTGTACAAGCATAAATAGCTAGTTCAACTCTAGTGTAAAATTAGTTGTACTAGGCTGTAGATCTAGTTCAACTCTCGTGTAAAATTATTTGAACTAGCTTATAGAGCTAGTTCAACTCTAGTGTAAAATTATTTTAACTTGCTTATAGAGCTAGTTCAACTCTAGTGTAAAACTATATGCACTAGTTTATTGAGCTAGTTCAACTCTATTGCAAAATTATTTGTACTAGGCTATAGAAGTAGTTCAACTCTAGGGTAAAATTGTTTTAACTAGCTGATAGAGCTAGTTCAACTCTAGTGTAAGAGCTAGTACGACCCTAGTGTAAAATTATTTGTACTAGGCTATAGAGCTAGTTCAACTCTAGTGTAAAATTATTTGAACTAGCTTATAGAGCTAGTTCAACTCTAGTGTACAATTATTTTACTAGGCTATAGAGCTAGTTCAACTCCAGTGTAAAATTATTTGAACTAGCTTATAGAGCTAGTTCAAATCTAGTGTAAAATTATTTGTACAAGCATAAATAGCTAGTTCAACTCTAGTGTAAAATTAGTTGTACTAGGCTGTAGATCTAGTTCAACTCTCGTGTAAATTATTTGAACTAGCTTATAGAGCTAGTTCAACTCTAGTGTAAAATTATTTGTACTAGGCTATAGAGCTAGTTCAACTCTAGTGTAAAATTATTTGAACTAGCTTGAGAGCTAGTTCTACTCTAGTGTAAAATTATTTGAACTAGCTTATAGAGCTTGTTCAACTCTAGTGTAAAATTATTTGTACTAGGCTATAGAGCTAGTTCAACTCTAGTGTAAAATTATTTGTACTAGTCTATAGAGCTAGGTCAACTCTAGTGTAAGAGCTAGTACAACTCTAGTGTAAAATTATTTGTACTAGGCTATAGAGCTAGTTCAACTCTAGTGTAAAATTATTTGTACTAGTCTATAGAGCTAGTTCAACTCTATTGTAAGAGCTAGTACAACTCTTGTGTAAAATTATTTAATCTAGGCTATAGAGCTAGTTCAACTCTAGTGTAAAATTATTTGAACTAGCTTATAGAGCTAGTTCAACTCTAGTGTAAAATTATTTGAACTAGCTTATAGAGCTAGTTCAAATCTAGTGTAAAATTATTTGTACTAGGCTATAGAGCTAGTTCACCTCAAGTGCGAAATTATTTGAACTAGCTTATAGAGCTAGTTCAACTCTAGTGTAAAATTATTTGTACTAGGCTACAGAGCTAGTTCACTCTAGAGTAAAATTATTTGAACTAGCTTATAGAGCTAGTTGAACTCTCTGTAAAATTATTTGAACTAGCTTATAGAGCTAGTTCAACTGTAGTGTAAAATTATTTGTACTAGGCCATAGAGCTAGTTCAACTCTAGTGTAAAATTATTTGAACTAGCTTATAGAGCTAGTTCAACTCTAGTGTAAAATTATTTGTACTAGGCTATAGAGCTAGTTCAACTCTAGTGTAAAATTATTTGAACTAGCTTATAGAGCTACTTCAACTCTAGTGTAAAATTATTTGTACTAGGATATAGAGCTAGTTCAACTCTAGTGTAAAATTATTTGAACTAGCTTATAGAGCTACTTCAACTCTAGTGTAAAATTATTTGAACTAGCTTATAGAGCTTGTTCAACTCTAGTGTAAAATTATTTGTACTAGGCTATAGAGCTAGTTCAACTCTAGTGTAAAATTATTTGTACTAGTCTATAGAGCTAGGTCAACTCTAGTGTAAGAGCTAGTACAACTCTAGTGTAAAATTATTTGTACTAGGCTATAGAGCTAGTTCAACTCTAGTGTAAAATTATTATTACTAGTCTATAGAGCTAGTTCAACTCTATTGTAAGAGCTAGTACAACTCTTGTGTAAAATTATTTAAACTAGGCTATAGAGCTAGTTCAACTCTAGTGTAAAATTATTTGAACTAGCTTATAGAGCTAGTTCAACTCTAGTGTAAAATTATTTGAACTAGCTTATAGAGCTAGTTCAACTCTAGTGTAAAATTATTTATACTAGGCTATAGAGCTAGTTCACCTCAAGTGCGAAATTATTTGAACTAGCTTATAGAGCTAGTTCAACTCTAGTGTAAAATTATTTGTACTAGGCTACAGAGCTAGTTCGACTCTAGAGTAAAATTATTTGAACTAGCTTATAGAGCTAGTTGAACTCTACTGTAAAATTATTTGAACTAGCTTATAGAGCTAGTTCAACTGTAGTGTAAAATTATTTGTACTAGGCCATAGAGCTAGTTCAACTCTAGTGTAAAATTATTTGAACTAGCTTATAGAGCTAGTTCAACTCTAGTGTAAAATTATTTGTACTAGGCTATAGAGCTAGTTCAACTCTAGTGTAAAATTATTTGAACTAGCTTATAGAGCTACTTCAACTCTAGTGTAAAATTATTTGTACTAGGCTATAGAGCTAGTTCAACTCTAGTGTAAAATTATTTGAACTAGCTTATAGAGCTAGTTCAACTCTAGTGTAAAATTATTTTAACTTGCTTATAGAGCTAGTTCAACTCTAGTGTAAAATTATATGCACTAGTTTATTGAGCTAGTTCAACTGTATTGCAAAATTATTTGTACTAGGCTATAGAGGTAGTTCAACTCTAGGGTAAAATTGTTTAAACTAGCTGATAGAGCTACTTCAACTCTAGTGTAAGAGCTAGTAATGACCCTAGTGTAAAATTATTTGTACTAGGCTATAGAGCTAGTTCAACTCTAGTGTAAAATTATTTGAACTAGCTTATAGAGCTAGTTCAACTCTAGGTTACAATTATTTTACTAGGCTATAGAGCTAGTTCAACTCAGTGTAAAATTATTTGAACTAGCTTATAGAGCTAGTTCAAATCTAGGGTAAAATTAATTGTACAAGCATAAATAGCTATTTCAACTCTAGTGTAAAATTAGTTGTACTAGGCTGTAGATCTAGTTCAACTCTCGTGTAAAATTATTTGAACTAGCTTATAGAGCTAGTTCAACTCTAGTGTAAAATTATTTGTACTAGGCTATAGAGCTAGTTCAACTCTAGTGTAAAATTATTTGAAGTAGCTTATAGAGCTTGTTCAACTCTAGTGTAAAATTATTTGTACTAGGCTATAGAGCTAGTTCAACTCTAGTGTAAAATTATTTGTACTAGTCTGTAGAGCTAGGTCAACTCTAGTGTAAGAGCTAGTACAACTCTAGTGTAAAATTATTTGTACTAGGCTATAGAGCTAGTTCAACTCTAGTGTAAAATTATTTGTACTAGTCTATAGAGCTAGTTCAACTCTATAGTAAGAGCTAGTACAACTCTTGTGTAAAATTATTTAAACTAGGCTATAGAGCTAGTTCAACTCTAGTGTAAAATTATTTGAACTAGCTTATAGAGCTAGTTCAACTCAGTGTAAAATTGTTTGAACTAGCTTATAGAGCTAGTTCAACTCTAGTGTAAAATTATTTGTACTAGGCTATAGAGCTAGTTCACCTCAAGTGCGAAATTATTTGAACTAGCTTATAGAGCTAGTTCAACTCTAGTGTAAAATTATTTGTACTAGGCTACAGAGCTAGTTCAGACTCTAGAGTAAAATTATTTGAACTAGCTTATAGAGCTAGTTGAACTCTCTTGTAAAATTATTTGAACTAGCTTATAGAGCTAGTTCAACTGTAGTGTAAAATAATTTGTACTAGGCCATAGAGCTAGTTCAACTCTAGTGTAAAATTATTTGAACTAGCTTATAGAGCTAGTTCAACTCTAGTGTAAAATTATTTTAACTAGCTTATAGAGCTAATTCAACTCTAGTGTAAAATTATATGAACTAGTTTATAGAGCTACTTCAACTCTATTGCAAAATTATTTGTACTAGGCTATAGAGCTCGTTCAACTCTAGGGTAAAATTGTTTTAACTAGCTGATAGAGGTAGTTCAACTCTAGTGTAAGGGCTAGTACGACCCTAGTGTAAAATTATTTGTACTAGGCTGTAGAGCTAGTTCAACTCTAGTGTAAAATTATTTGAACTAGCTTATAGAGCTAGTTCAACTCTAGTGTACAATTATTTTACTAGGCTATAGAGCTAGTTCAACTCAAGTGTAAAATTATTTGAACTAGCTTATAGAGCTAGTTCAAATCTAGTGTAAAATTATTTCTACAAGCATAAAGAGCTAGTTCAACTCTAGTGTAAAATTATTTGTACTAGGCTATAGAGCTAGTTCAACTCTAGTGTAAAATTATTTGAACTAGCTTATAGAGCTACTTCAACTCTAGTGTAAAATTATTTGTACTAGGCTATAGAGCTAGTTCAACTCTAGTGTAAAATTATTTGAACTAGCTTATAGAGCTAGTTCAACTCTAGTGTAAAATTATTTTAACTTGCTTATAGAGCTAGTTCAACTCTAGTGTAAAATTATATGCACTAGTTTATTGAGCTAGTTCAACTGTATTGCAAAATTATTTGTACTAGGCTATAGAGGTAGTTCAACTCTAGGGTAAAATTGTTTAAACTAGCTGATAGAGCTACTTCAACTCTAGTGTAAGAGCTAGTACGACCCTAGTGTAAAATTATTTGTACTAGGCTATAGAGCTAGTTCAACTCTAGTGTAAAATTATTTGAACTAGCTTATAGAGCTAGTTCAACTCTAGGTTACAATTATTTTACTAGGCTATAGAGCTAGTTCAACTCCAGTGTAAAATTATTTGAACTAGCTTATAGAGCTAGTTCAAATCTAGGGTAAAATTAATTGTACAAGCATAAATAGCTATTTCAACTCTAGTGTAAAATTAGTTGTACTAGGCTGTAGATCTAGTTCAACTCTCGTGTAAAATTATTTGAACTAGCTTATAGAGCTAGTTCAACTCTAGTGTAAAATTATTTGTACTAGGCTATAGAGCTAGTTCAACTCTAGTGTAAAATTATTTGAAGTAGCTTATAGAGCTTGTTCAACTCTAGTGTAAAATTATTTGTACTAGGCTATAGAGCTAGTTCAACTCTAGTGTAAAATTATTTGTACTAGTCTGTAGAGCTAGGTCAACTCTAGTGTAAGAGCTAGTACAACTCTAGTGTAAAATTATTTGTACTAGGCTATAGAGCTAGTTCAACTCTAGTATAAAATTATTTGTACTAGTCTATAGAGCTAGTTCAACTCTATTGTAAGAGCTAGTACAACTCTTGTGTAAAATTATTTAAACTAGGCTATAGAGCTAGTTCAACTCTAGTGTAAAATTATTTGAACTAGCTTATAGAGCTAGTTCAACTCTAGTGTAAAATTGTTTGAACTAGCTTATAGAGCTAGTTCAACTCTAGTGTAAAATTATTTGTACTAGGCTATAGAGCTAGTTCACCTCAAGTGCGAAATTATTTGAACTAGCTTATAGAGCTAGTTCAACTCTAGTGTAAAATTATTTGTACTAGGCTACAGAGCTAGTTCGACTCTAGAGTAAAATTATTTGAACTAGCTTATAGAGCTAGTTGAACTCTACTGTAAAATTATTTGAACTAGCTTATAGAGCTAGTTCAACTGTAGTGTAAAATAATTTGTACTAGGCCATAGAGCTAGTTCAACTCTAGTGTAAAATTATTTGAACTAGCTTATAGAGCTAGTTCAACTCTAGTGTAAAATTATTTTAACTAGCTTATAGAGCTAATTCAACTCTCGTGTAAAATTATATGAACTAGTTTATAGAGCTACTTCAACTCTATTGCAAAATTATTTGTACTAGGCTATAGAGCTCGTTCAACTCTAGGGTAAAATTGTTTTAACTAGCTGATAGAGGTAGTTCAACTCTAGTGTAAGGGCTAGTACGACCCTAGTGTAAAATTATTTGTACTAGGCTGTAGAGCTAGTTCAACTCTAGTGTAAAATTATTTGAACTAGCTTATAGAGCTAGTTCAACTCTAGTGTACAATTATTTTACTAGGCTATAGAGCTAGTTCAACTCAAGTGTAAAATTATTTGAACTAGCTTATAGAGCTAGTTCAAATCTAGTGTAAAATTATTTGTACAAGCATAAAGAGCTAGTTCAACTCTAGTGTAAAATTATTTGTACTAGGCTGTAGATCTAGTTCAACTCTAGTGTAAAATTATTTGAACTAGCTTATAGAGCTAGTTCAACTCTAGTGTAAAATTATTTGTACTAGGCTATAGAGCTAGTTCAACTCTAGTGTAAAATTATTTGAACTAGCTTATAGAGCTAGTTCAATTCTAGTGTAAAATTATTTGAACTAGCTTATAGAGCTAGTTCAACTCTAGTGTAAAATTATTTGTACTAGGCTATAGAGCTAGTTCAACTCAAGTGCGAAATTATTTGAACTAGCTTATAGAGCTAGTTCAACTCTAGTGTAAATTTATTTGTACTAGGCTACAGAGCTAGTTCGAATCTAGAGTAAAATTATTTGAACTAGCTTATAGAGCTAGTTCAACTCTACTGTAAAATTATTTGAACTAGCTTATAGAGCTAGTTCAACTCTAGTGTAAAATTATTTGTACTAGGCCATAGAGCTAGTTTAACTCTACTGTAAAATTATTTGAACTAGCTTATAGAGCTATTTCAACTCTAGTGTAAAATTATTTTAACTTGCTTCTAGAGCTAGTTAAACTCTAGTGTAAAATTATATGCACTAGTTTATTGAGCTAGTTCAACTCTATTGCAAAATTATTTGTACTAGGCTATAGAGGTAGTTCAACTCTAGGGTAAAATTGTTTTAACTAGCTGATAGAGCTAGTTCAACTCTAGTGTAAGAGCTAGTACGACCCTAGTGTAAAATTATTTGTACTAGGCTATAGAGCTAGTTCAACTCTAGTGTAAAATTATTTGAACTAGCTTATAGAGCTAGTTCAACTCTAGTGTACAATTATTTTACTAGGCTATAGAGCTAATTCAACTCCAGTGTAAAATTATTTGAACTAGCTTATAGAGCTAGTTCAAATCTAGTGTATAATTATTTGTACAAGCATAACTAGCTAGTTCAACTCAAGTGTAAAATTAGTTGTACTAGGCTGTAGATCTAGTTCAACTCTCGTGTAAAATTATTTGAACTAGCTTATAGAGCTAGTTCAACTCTAGTGTAAAATTATTTGTACTAGGCTATAGAGCTAGTTCAACTCTAGTGTAAAATTATTTGAACTAGCTTAGAGAGCTAGTTCTACTCTAGTGTAAAATTATTTGAACTAGCTTATAGAGCTTGTTCAACTCTAGTGTAAAATTATTTGTACTAGGCTATAGAGCTAGTTCAACTCTAGTGTAAAATTATTTGTACTAGTCTATAGAGCTAGGTCAACTCTAGTGTAAGAGCTAGTACAACTCTAGTGTAAAATTATTTGTACTAGGCTATAGAGCTAGTTCAACTCTAGTGTAAAATTATTTGTACTAGTCTATAGAGCTAGTTCAACTCTATTGTAAGAGCTAGTACAACTCTTGTGTAAAATTATTTGTACTAGGCTATAGATCTAGTTCAACTCAAGTGGAAAATTATTTGAACTAGCTTATAGAGCTAGTTCAACTCTAGTGTAGAATTATTTGTACTAGGCTACAGATCTAGTTCAACTCTAGAGTAAAATTATTTGAACAAGCTTATAGAGCTAGTTCAACTCTAGTGTAAAATTATTTGAACTAGCTTATAGAGCTAGTTCAACTCTAGTGTAATATTATTTGTACTAGACTATAGAGCTAGTTCAACTCTAGTGTAAAATTATTTGAACCAGCTTATAGAGCTAGCTCAACTCTAGTGTAAAATTATTTGAACTAGCTTATAGAGCTAGTTCAACTGTAGTGAAAAATTATTTGAACTAGCTTATAGAGCTAGTTCAACTCTACTGTAAAATTATTTGTACTAGGCTATAGAGCTAGTTCAACTCTAGGGTGAAATTATTTTAACTAGCTTATAGAGCTAGTTAAACTCTAGTGTAAGAGCTAGTATGACTCTAGTGTAAAATTATTTGTACTAGGCTATAGAGTAAGTTCAACTCTAGTGTAAAAATATTTGAACTAGCTTATAGAGCTAGTTTAACTCTAGTGTACAATTATTTTACTAGGCTCTAGAGCTAGTTCAACTCTACTGTAAAATTATTTGAACTAGCTTATAGAGCTAGTTTGTCGGTGTACTAGAGTAGGGGTACCCTGGTATCCCGAACTCGTGCACGGGCGATTTAAAGACACCCCGGCGGGGCTGCCTAGTGACCGCCAAGGTCCTCCCCGGTTCCTTTGGAGCCATTCAAGTCAAGGAGACAAGGCCCCGGCAAGAGGAGCTTGCCGGGAAGGCCACTCAAGGCACGCAGAAGACAAGACTCCGGCAAGTGGAGCTTGCCGGGAAGGCTCGGTGAGCGACAAGCTTCCGAGTGCGACAAGGATTCAGCCGCGGCAAGGCACTAGCCGCGGCAGGCAACCACTCTTCATCTCCGCTCCAGATCATCCGCCAACGTGTCGCCATAGGGCTATTCGAACGCGCGTGTCAAGGGCTGTGCAGCCAGCGGAGAGCAGCGATAAGCGGCGCTGACAGAAGGCCATCATGGCGAACGGTGGCGCTCCTGACGGTCCCTGTTGCACTGTTTAGGCGACATAGACGGGCATTTAATGCTTTTGTCCCTTGTTGTTAGAGTTAGGTAGATTACACTGTACAAAGTAGTTGCACCAACCGCAACTCATTTTCCCATTTTTGCCCTCATCTACGTTGCCACTTGTGGTGACCCCTTGAGCCTATAAAAGGAGGCCCATGTGCAATGGAGAAAGAGTTCGGTTCGGCTCAGTTGGGTTCGACTGATTCGAGACTACACACACTCAAGCTAGGTTTTGTAGCTCTCATTGCTCCCTAGCAACAATACAATCAACCAAGCAGCAGTAGGAGTATTATCTCTCCAGAGAGCTCCGAAGCTGGGTAAACTGCTCGTGTGCATCGCCTCGATCTGCTCTTTGTGCAATCTCCGCCCCCTACCGAACCAGAAAGGACTCGGTCTGCCGGTCCCATAGGTGTTCGTGGGTTACGATCGGCCTCCCCGACATCTTTGGCGCGCCAGGTAGGGGGTGCGTCGAGGCTGTGTGAACCTGACCCGGCATTCACACGAGCAACATCTTCGTCATCTTCATCAACTCTCGTGTAAAATTATTTGAACAAGCTTATAGAGCTAGTTCAACTCTAGTGTAAAATTATTTGTACTAGGCTATAGAGCTAGTTCAACTCTAGTGTAAAATTATTTGAACTAGCTTATAGAGCTACTTCAACTCTAGTGTAAAATTATTTGTACTAGGCTATAGAGCTAGTTCAACTCTAGTGTAAAATTATTTGAACTAGCTTATAGAGCTACTTCAACTATAGTGTAAAATTATTTGAACTAGCTTATAGAGCTAGTTCAACTCTAGTGTAAAATTATATGCACTAGTTTATTGAGCTAGTTTAACTCTATTGCAAAATTATTTGTACTAGGCTATAGAGGTAGTTCAACTCTAGGGTAAAATTGTTTTAACTAGCTGATAGAGCTAGTTCAACTCTAGTTTAAGAGCTAGTACGACCCTAGTGTAAAATTATTTGTACTAGGCTATAGAGCTAGTTCAACTCTAGTGTAAAATTATTTGAACTAGCTTATAGAGCTAGTTCAACTCTAGTGTACAATTATTTTAATAGGCTATAGAGCTAGTTCAACTCCAATGTAAACTTATTTGAACTAGCTTATAGAGCTAGTTCAAATCTAGTGTAAAATTATTTGTACAAGCATAAATAGCTATTTCAACTCCAGTGTAAAATTAGTTGTTCTAGGCTGTAGATCTAGTTCAACTCTCGTGTAAAATTATTTGAACTAGCTTATAGAGCTAGTTCAACTCTAGTGTAAAATTATTTGTACTAGGCTATAGAGCTAGTTCAACTCTAGTGTAAAATTATTTGAACTAGCTTAGAGAGCTAGTTCTACTCTAGTGTAAAATTATTTGAACTAGCTTATAGAGCTTGTTCAACTCTAGTGTAAAATTATTTGTACTAGGCTATAGAGCTAGTTCAACTCTAGTGTAAAATTATTTGTACTAGTCTATAGAGCTAGGTCAACTCTAGTGTAAGAGCTAGTACAAATCTAGTGTAAAATTATTTGTACTAGGCTATAGAGCTAGTTCAACTCTAGTGTAAAATTATTTGTACTAGTCTATAGAGCTAGTTCAACTCTATTGTAAGAGCTAGTACAACTCTTGTGTAAAATTATTTAAACTAGGCTATAGAGCTAGTTCAACTCTAGTGTAAAATTATTTGAACTAGCTTATAGAGCTAGTTCAACTCTAGTGAAAATTGTTTGAACTAGCTTATAGAGCTAGTTCAACTCTAGTGTAAAATTATTTGTACTAGGCTATAGAGCTAGTTCACCTCAAGTGCGAAATTATTTGAACTAGCTTATAGAGCTAGTTCAACTCTAGTGTAAAATTATTTGTACTAGGCTCTGAGCTAGTTCAACTCTAGAGTAAAATTATTTGAACTAGCTTATAGAGCTAGTTGAACTCTCATGTAAAATTATTTGAACTAGCTTATAGAGCTAGTTCAACTGTAGTGTAAAATTATTTGTACTAGGCCATAGAGCTAGTTCAACTCTAGTGTAAAATTATTTGAACTAGCTTATAGAGCTAGTTCAACTCTAGTGTAAAATTATTTTAACTAGCTTATAGAGCTAGTTCAACTCTCGTGTAAAATTATATGAACTAGTTTATAGAGCTACTTCAACTCTATTGCAAAATTATTTGTACTAGGCTATAGAGCTGTTCAACTCTAGGGTAAAATTGTTTTAACTAGCTGATAGAGGTAGTTCAACTCTAGTGTAAGGGCTAGTACGACCCTAGTGTAAAATTATTTGTACTAGGCTATAGAGCTAGTTCAACTCTAGTGTAAAATTATTTGAACTAGCTTATAGAGCTAGTTCAACTCTAGTGTACAATTATTTTACTAGGCTATAGAGCTAGTTCAACTCAAGTGTAAAATTATTTGAACTAGCTTATAGAGCTAGTTCAAATCTAGTGTAAAATTATTTGTACAAGCATAAAGAGCTAGTTCAACTCTAGTGTAAAATTATTTGTACTAGGCTGTAGATCTAGTTCAACTCTCGTGTAAAATTATTTGAAAAAGCTTATAGAGCTAGTTCAACTCTAGTGTAAAATTATTTGTACTAGGCTATAGAGCTAGTTCAACTCTAGTGTAAAATTATTTGAACTAGCTTAGAGAGCTAGTTCTACTCTAGTGTAAAATTATTTGAACTAGCTTATAGAGCTAGTTCAACTCTAGTGTGAAATTATTTGTACTAGGCTATAGAGCTAGTTCAACTCTAGTGTAAAATTATTTGAACTAGCTTATAGAGCTACTTCAACTCTAGTGTAAAATTATTTGAACTAGCTTATAGAGCTAGTTCAACTCTAGTGTAAAATTATTTGTACTAGGCTATAGAGCTAGTTCAACTCAAGTGCGAAATTATTTGAACTAGCTTATAGAGCTAGTTCAACTCTAGTGTAAAATTATTTGTACTAGGCTACAAAGCTAGTTCGAATCTAGAGTAAAATTATTTGAACTAGCTTATAGAGCTAGTTCAACTCTACTGTAAAATTATTTGAACTAGCTTATAGAGCTAGTTCAACTCTAGTGTAAAATTATTTGTACTAGGCCATAGAGCTAGTTTAACTCTACTGTAAAATTATTTGAACTAGCTTATAGAGCTAGTTCAACTCTAGTGTAAAATTATTTTAACTTGCTTATAGAGCTAGTTCAACTCTAGTGTAAAATTATATGCACTAGTTTATTGAGCTAGTTCAACTCTATTGCAAAATTATTTGTACTAGGCTATAGAGGTAGTTCAACTCTAGGGTAAAATTGTTTTAACTAGCTGATAGAGCTAGTTCAACTCTAGTGTAAGAGCTAGTACGACCCTAGTGTAAAATTATTTGTACTAGGCTATAGAGCTAGTTCAACTCTAGTGTAAAATTATTTGAACTAGCTTATAGAGCTAGTTCAACTCTAGTGTACAATTATTTTACTAGGCTATAGAGCTAATTCAACTCCAGTGTAAAATTATTTGAACTAGCTTATAGAGCTAGTTCAAATCTAGTGTAAAATTATTTGTACAAGCATAAATAGCTAGTTCAACTCAAGTGTAAAATTAGTTGTACTAGGCTGTAGATCTAGTTCAACTCTCGTGTAAAATTATTTGAACTAGCTTATAGAGCTAGTTCAACTCTAGTGTAAAATTATTTGTACTAGGCTATAGAGCTAGTTCAACTCTAGTGTAAAATTATTTGAACTAGCTTAGAGAGCTAGTTCTACTCTAGTGTAAAATTATTTGAACTAGCTTATAGAGCTTGTTCAACTCTAGTGTAAAATTATTTGTACTAGGCTATAGAGCTAGTTCAACTCTAGTGTAAAATTATTTGTACTAGTCTATAGAGCTAGGTCAACTCTAGTGTAAGAGCTAGTACAACTCTAGTGTAAAATTATTTGTACTAGGCTATAGAGCTAGTTCAACTCTAGTGTAAAATTATTTGTACTAGTCTATAGAGCTAGTTCAACTCTATTGTAAGAGCTAGTACAACTCTTGTGTAAAATTATTTGTACTAGGCTATAGATCTAGTTCAACTCAAGTGGAAAATTATTTGAACTAGCTTATAGAGCTAGTTCAACTCTAGTGTAGAATTATTTGTACTAGGCTACAGAGCTAGTTCAACTCTAGAGTAAAATTATTTGAACAAGCTTATAGAGCTAGTTCAACTCTAGTGTAAAATTATTTGAACTAGCTTATAGAGCTAGTTCAACTCTAGTGTAATATTATTTGTACTAGACTATAGAGCTAGTTCAACTCTAGTGTAAAATTATTTGAACTAGCTTATAGAGCTATCTCAACTCTAGTGTAAAATTATTTGAACTAACTTATAGAGCTAGTTCAACTGTATTGAAAAATTATTTGAACTAGCTTATAGAGCTAGTTCAACTCTACTGTAAAATTATTTGTACTAGGCTATAGAGCTTGTTCAACTCTAGGGTAAAATTATTTTAACTAGCTTATAGAGCTAGTTAAACTCTAGTGTAAGAGCTAGTACGACTCTAGTGTAAAATTATTTGTACTAGGCTATAGAGATAGTTCAACTCTAGTGTAAAATATTTGAACTAGCTTATAGAGCTAGTTTAACTCTCTGTACAATTATTTTACTAGGCTATAGAGCTAGTTCAACTCTATGTAAAATTATTTGAACTAGCTTATAGAGCTAGTTCAAATCTAGTGTAAAATTATTTGTACAAGCTTAAAGAGCTAGTTTGTCGGTGTACTAGAGTAGGGGTACCCTGGTATCCCGAACTCGTGCACGGGCAGTTGCAGCACCCCGCGGCAGGGCTGCCTAGTGACCGCCAAGGTCCTCCCCGGTTCCTTTGGAGCCATTCAAGTCAAGGAGACAAGGCCCCGGCAAGAGGAGCTTGCCGGGAAGGCCACTCAAGGCACGCAGAAGACAAGACTCCGGCAAGTGGAGCTTGCCGGGAAGGCTCGGTGAGCGACAAGCTTCCGAGTGCGACAAGGATTCAGCCGCGGCAAGGCACTAGCCGCGGCAGGCAACCACTCTTCATCTCCGCTCCAGCTCATCCGCCAACGTGTCGCCATACGGCTATTCCAGGCACGCGTGTCAAGGGGCTGTGCAGCCAGCGGAGAGCAGCGATAAGCGGCGCTGACAGAAGGCCATCGTGGCGAACGGTGGCGCTCCTGACGGTCCTGCAGTAATTGTTTAGGCGACATAGACGGGCATTTAATGCTTTTGTCCCTTGCCGTTAGAGTTAGGTAGATTACACTGTACAAAGTAGTTGCACCAACCGCAACTCATTTTCCCATTTTGCCCTCATCTACGTTGCCACTTGTGGTGACCCTTGAGCCTATAAAAGGAGGCCCATGTGCAACGAGAAAGGGTTGGTTCGGCTCATTTGGGTTTGGCTCAGTTGGGTTCAATGATTCGAGACTACACACACTCAAGCTAGGTTTTGTAGCTCTCATTGCTCCCTAGCAACAATACAATCAAACAAGCAGCAGAGGAGTATTATCTCCGGAGAGCTCGAAGCTGGGTAAACTGCTCGTGTGCATCTCCTCGATCTGCTCTTCGTGCAATCTCCGCCCCTACCGAACCAAAAGGACTCGGTCTGCGGTCCCATAGGTGTTCGTGGGTTCGATCAGCCTCCCGACATCTTTGGCGCGCCGGTAGAAGTGCGTCGAGGCTGTGTGAACCTGATCCGGCATTCACACGAGCAACATCTTCGTCATCTTCATCAACATGCCACAGAAGAAGAAGGCTTCGGCGGCAGCGAAGCCGTCCGCGTCGAACCCACCACCACCGGAGCTGACGAGTGGTGGGGAAGACGCCGGCGAGGAACGGGCGCCGAGGGAGCCCACGACGCTACCAAGTCCAAGGACAAGGCGGCGCAGACCTCGGCGTCCGGATACGTACCGCGTCCATCTCAGGAAGCGCGGGACCGACAGCGTCATGGTGCTCGCAGCGCCATACGTTCGTTGGGCCATGATCAAGCTGGTGGATCCAGGGACGCTCAAGAGCGGCTCACGCGCCAACAAGCTAGTGCGAGCGGGGCACGGTCGCCTGAACGGGATACTGCTCCTTCTAATGTGTTTAGAAGTCCGAGCATATCCCGCTCCTCGCACCGTTCGCCATTGCCGCCCACCACTCAAGCAGAAGCTTTGGCGCAAGCTCAACTGCTCCTGGACTACCCTCCAACGGCAGACAAGGCCGACGAATGGAGGGCCACCATCCAGAGTCTCATCGGCTTTGCTAACGGCGACACTCCGCGGCAACCGAGCACATCGCTGCCGCGGCAGGACGACAAGGCACGAGCCGGTGGCGACGAGACCTGTGGGGGTGCAACCACCATGCACTCCCCTTCCCGAAGGACAAGATCGCCGACTCGTCGGATCCACCTCGACAGTGACTCCACCGCGTCGTCGGATCCTCGAGCTCGTCACGACCAGCGCCAAGTTCTTCAAGAACGGCAACAAGAAGACGCTCGAACTCGCATCGAGCACCGAAGAGAAGCGCGGCGTCAATCTGACCAGCGTGCTGGGCCCGCTGTTGACATGCAAGCACTAGGGGGACCAGGTGATTTGCCGTACGCGGTAGGTTGCCCTGCGTTCACCCGTGAGCTGCGGCAAGTCCAGTGGCCCGACAAGAAAAACTTCAAGCCAGATGTGCCTGAGAAGTACGATGCAGGACGCACCCGTCAGAGTTCCTCAGCATCTACACCATCGCGGTGCAAGCTGCCGGGAGGCGAGACGACAAGATACTCGCCAACTACTTCCCGCTGGTGCTCAAGCCAAATGTCAGATCTTGGCTCATGCACTTGCCGGACAGCTCCATATCCTCTTGGGCAGATCTATGCCATCAGTTTGTCGGCGCCTTCACAGGCGGCCACAAGCCTCATGGCCAAGAGAGTGACCTTCACCTGCTCGCCCAGAAGGAAGGAGAGTCCCTGCGCAAGTTCATCCAGAGATTCAGCCGTGTGCACTACAACATCCCAGATGTCCACCCTACCGCGGTGATCAGCGCATTTCATCAAAACGTGCGGAACCGTAGGATGAGGGAAGAGATGGCGATGTGCAAAGTTAAGGACGTCAGTGAGCTATTTACCCTGGCCGACAAGTGTGCACGTGCTGAGGAAGGGAGGAGACTCTCGGGAGAGAATGCAGAAGCAGGATCTGACAGTGAGGAGACCGCACCGGCAAAGAAGAGCCGGCGGCGGAACAACCGAAGGAAGAAGAGCAAAGAGGTACTAGTTGTCGAGCAGTCCGGCAAGGATGGTGCCGCCAAGAAAGCCAAGGTTGGTGGCTCCGGCAAGGAGGTTGCCGCTGGCGCCGACTGCAAGCCTGTGGCGGCCGCCGACAAGCAGGACAGCTCCAACAAACAGTACTACAAGATCCACCGCACCAAGGGCCATGACCTCCAGAGCTGCAAGAAGGTCGAGCAGCTTGTTGAACAGCAGAAGGCTGAGTACGAGCGGAGCGACAAGGAGAAGGCCCAGGAAGGTGCTGGGGGAGTTGGCAAGAAGCGACCCGGCCGGGGAGGACGCCGCAGCAAGGCCAAGCAGCGGCAAGGAGACAGACCTCCCCGCGGCCGCGACAAGGATGAAGATGAAGACGACGACAACGAAGACATGGATGATGATGAAGCTGATGAGCAGGTGTTTCAGAAAGCCACAGAGGTCCTCTGCGTTGACGGCGGTGCTTCTCTGCATACTTCGCACCGCCAACTCAAGCAGTGGATGCGGGAAGTTAATGCAGTAGAACCATCCATAGAGTCACGCAAGCCTCTGAAGTGGTCCAGCACGCCCATCATCTTTGATATTGAGGACCACCCTGATCGCATAACTGCGGTCGGGTGCTTGCCGATGTTGGTTTCACCAACTATCCGCAACCTCAAAGTCACTAAGATGTTGGTTGACGGCGGGGCCGGCTTGAACCTGATCTCCTCTGCAGTGCTCCAGAAGCTTCAGATCCCTGACAGCGAGCTCGAAGAGACTGGCACATTCCAAGGAACCAATCCGGGAAGGAGCAAGCCGAGAGGGAAGATCACGTTACCGGTAACATTTGGCAGCGAGCTAAACTTCAGGACTGAGAGGGTCACGTTCGACGTTGCTAATTTCCCATTGCCTTATAATGGGATACTTGGCCGTCCAGCACTCGCCAAGTTCATGGCAGCCTCTCATTATGCATACAACTTACTCAAGATGCCAGGCCCGATAAGCGTCATCTCTGTCCCCGGCGACAAGAAGGATGCTCTTATCTGCACCGACAAGATCTACCGGGAAGCAGCAGCTGCAACAGATAGCATGTTACTTGCCGCTGAAGCTCCCGGTGGGAAGAAGAAGACCAAGTCCGGCAAGAGCTCTGATGCCCACTCCGGCAAGCGCACCTCTTCGGAGTGCTGCGCTACCGTCGAGGACGCACCATCGAGCTCCACCGGCAAGTGCAAGAAGACGATGGCAGCTCCACAGACCAAGAAGGTGTCCGCCAAGGAGGACGGCACTGGTGGTACCTTTACCATCAGTGCCACGCTTGACCCTAAATAGGAAAGCGCGCTCGTTGCTTTCCTGCGGGCGAACGTCGACGTGTTTGCATGGCAACCGTCTGACATCCCCGGTGTTCCCAGGAAAGTAATTGAGCACCATCTCGCTGTATGTCCTCATGCGCGACCCGTCAAGCAGAAAGTTAGGAAGCAGGCAATGGAGCGCCAAGAATTCATAGCAGAAGAGATCAAGAAATTGGAAGCAGCAGGCCTTGTCAGAGGAGTGCTCCATCCTACGTGGTTGGCCAATCCTGTAGTTGTATCATAGAAGGCGAATGGGAAATAGAGACTTTGTATCGACTTCACTGATGTTAATAGAGCTTGTCCCAAAGACCCATTTCCCTTGCCGCGTATCGACCAGATTGTTGACTCCACGGCTGGATGTGATTTGCTTTCATTTCTCGATGCATACTCAGGATACCATCAGATCTTCATGGCAGAAGAGGATGAAGAGAAAACCGCATTCATCACCCCATGTGGCACATACTGTTTCATACGGATGCCTTTCGGATTAAAGAATGCTGGTTCAACATTTGCAAGAGTGATCCATCACGCTTTTGAGCCACAAATGCACAGAAATGTGGAAGCCTACATGGATGACATAGTGGTCAAGAGCAAGGACAGGGCAACTCTGATTCAAGATTTGGATGAAACCTTTGCAAATCTGCACAAGATCAACCTCAAGCTCAATCCCAAGAAGTGCGAGTTTGGAGTTCCCTCCGGCAAGCTTCTCGGGTTCTTCGTGTCTCAGAGGGGAATAGAAGCCAATCCCGACAAGATCAAGGCCATTGAGAAGATTGAAGCACCAAAGCGCCAAGGATGTAGGAAGACTTGCGGTTGCGTGGCTGCTCTCAAAGAGGTTTATCTCTAGGTTCTGCTGAGCGCGCCCTGCCATTTTTCAAGATTTTGAAAAAGGCAGGTCCAATGAAATGGACTCCCGAAGAGGAGGCTGCGCTGCAGGACTTAAAGAGATACCTGTCCTCCACTCTAGTACTTGTCGCACCTAAACCACAAGAGAAGTTGCTGCTGTATTTAGCGGCAACCAATCAAGTGGTTAGTGCTGCATTAGTAGCGGAGAGGGAGGCGGATGATGAGCTGGCAACCATGGCGGATGCATCCAGCGACAAGCAGGGGGCTTCACCGACAAGCTCTGGTCCCGACAAGGATGGATCTGCGCAGGGGCATGAGAAGATGCAGAAAAGGATGGTGCAGCGCCCAGTCTACTTTGTCAGTTCCCTTCTGCAGGGGGCTAGGTCAAGGTACTCTGGTGTGCAGAAATTGCTTTTCGGCCTCCTCATGGCCTCGAGAAAGCTGCGCCATTACTTCCAAGCACATGAGATCACAGTCGTCACTCGCTTTCCGCTGAAGAGGATACTACAAAATCCGAAGCAGCAACAGCAGGATTGTCGAGTGGGCACTGGAACTGTCAAGCTTTGGACTCAAGTTTGAAAGCACCTCAACTATCCAAAGTAGAGCATTGGCAGAGTTCATAGCAGAGTGGACGCCAACGCAAGATGAAGAAATTCCAGAGACGAGCATCCCCGTCAAGGAGGCAAGTAAAGAGTGGCTGATGTATTTTGATGGTGCCTTCTCGCTGCAAAGGCGCCGGTGCGGCGTCTTGCTTATCGCACCCACCGGAGAGCACCTCAAATACATAGTCCAAATGCACTTTCCCAAGGAGCAAGCAACAAATAACACTGCAGAGTATGAAGGTTTGCTTGCCGGTCTCAGAATTGCAGTAGACCTTGGAATCAAGAAGCTCATTGTCAGGGGTGACTCGCAGCTTGTCGTCCGCCAAGTAAACAAAGATTATCAAAGTCCGATGATGGAAGCTTATGTTGATGAAGTGAGGAAGCTAGAAGAGCACTTTGACGGCCTACAAATGGAACATGTTCCAAGAGCTCAGAATGATATTGCTGATGGCCTGTCGAAGTGCGCCGCACTCAAAGTACCTGTGGAACCAGGGATCTTTGTGCTCAAGCTGACTCAGCCGACTGTAACGCCATCAACTGGACAGAGCAAGAAGAGGAAGTTGGTTTCTGGTGACTACTTTCCGGCAGAACTCCCTGAAGCCGCCGCCAAGAAGGTCCCCAAAATCAACGCAGATATCGCTGAGGAGCAGTCTGCTCCGACAAGCCTAGGGGTTTGTTTCGTTGAAGCAGACGCTCCCGACAAGTTTTGCTCCGGCAAGCTTGCCGGGGATCTTCAAGCTCCGGCTGAGCCGCAGGTTCTTGCCGTAGAAGCTGATGTTCCCGCAGCGGCAGATGTGCCTTTAGTCCTTGTTGTCGAGCCGCAAGCTCCAACATGGGCACAACAGATCGTCCATTTCCTTCAGACAGGAGAACTTCCCAAAGAGCAAGAAGAAGTGGAAAGAGTAGCCCGACAGTCAAGTATGTACCAGTTTGTTGACAACATCCTGTACAGAAGAAGACTCAACAGTGTGAAATTGAAGTGTGTTCATCAGGAAGAGGGACAGAAGCTGTTGGCAGAGATACACGGAGGCATATGTGGTCACAACATTACAAGAAGAGCACTTGCCGCAAAGCTTTCCGCAAGGTTTCTTCCGCCGACAGCCCTCCAGATGCAACTCGCACAAGTAACCAAGTGTGAAGCGTGCCAATTCCATTCCAAGCAGATACACCAGCCAGCTCAAGCTCTCCAGACAATCCCTTTATCCTGGCCATTTTCGGTCTAGGGGCTCGACATCCTCGGCCCCTTCCCCCGAGCTGTCGGGGCTTTGAGTACTTGTACGCGAATCGAAAAGTTCACAAAGTGGCGAAGTGGAAGCGATGAGGAAGGTGACAAGACAACAAGTGATCAAGTTCTTTAGGTCAATTGTTTGCCGTTTTGGGATTCCTAACAGGATCATCACCGACAACGGCACACAGTTTACGAGCCGCACCTTCATGCAGTACGTCCAAGATCTTGGCGCCAAGGTCTGCTTTGCTTCTGTTGCTCATCCGAGAAGCAACGGTCAAGCAGAGAGGGCAAATGCTGAAGTGCTGCAAGGACTCAAGACCAGAACTTTCGACAGGCTGCACAAGTGCGGAAGAAACTGGATTGAGGAGCTGCCGGTGGTTCTTTGGTCGATCAGAACGACGCCAAATCGAGCCACTGGCCAAACACCTTTCGCTCTAGTCTATGGAGCAGAGGCAGTTCTCCCCACGGAACTCGTATACGGGTCACCTCGAGTGCTCGCTTATGATGAGGTCGAGCAAGAGCAGCTGCGACAAGATGACGCGCTGCTCCTTGAGGAGGACCGTCTTCAGGCCGCTGTACGAGCTGCTCGTTATCAGCAAGCTTTGCGTCGCTACCATAGCCGCAAGGTTAGTGCCAGAAGTTTCGAGGAAGGCGACCTTGTTCTTCGGTGCATTCAGTCCGCCAAGAATTCCAACAACTTGATGCCGAAGTGGGAAGGCCCTTATCGGGTGAAACGAGTCACTAGGCCTGGCGCTGTCCGCCTTGAGACCGAAGATGGCGTTCCGGTGAGCAACTCCTGGAACATAGAACATCTTCGTAAGTTTTACCCATAAGGCGCGGTTGCCGGAACCTGTTCCGGCAACCACCTTTTGTACAAGTCTTGCCCATGTTGCATGTAATCCTTTGTACAAAGCTGGGCGCAGACCCGTGCATCAGTAAAGCTCATGTGCTTCGCATATCTTGTCAATTTCGTGCATTTTTTACTTTGCATGTATTATCTGACACTTTGTGCAGCACTTACCCCGGTAAGCAATAACGAGCCGCGAGGCTCCATATTTTTATTTTCTCTTCTTTCTTCTTCTCAAAGAAAAGAAGGTTCCCTCGCCCACAAGTTTGCCAGGGGGGAAGGAGAAGAAGATAATGTTGTGGACCAAGCGTAGCTCAAAGAAATTTTGCCTTACCGGGAAGCAAACGACAGAAAAGCTAAGTTGCCAAAGTTTGAGTAGCCTGTTTTTTAATTTTTATGTTATCTTCCTTGAACGACCGTGCTTTGTATGAAAAACCTGTGCGCGAAGGAACCAACTCGTGACTAGCTTGCACCCTTACCTTGTTTCGAGTCCGCTCAACAACTTAAGTGAGCTGCAACTAGTTGCGACAAGGTTGCTTGTCGGAGGCGGCACTGCCAGCAGGCTGCTGATGTTCCGCACTCAGCGCTCGCGGCAAAGGTGCCCGTGCCGACAAGTTCCCTAAAAGTGTAGGGCACAAACATACAAAGGAAGGAATCAAGTAAAGGGAATAACATTGCAATCGTTGCCTAAGATAAGAGTTATATTACAAAAATAACTTGTCGCAGATCTAATAGATTGTTCTCCTAAACATGATCAGCAGCGACAAGGGAAAGATAAAACGGGCGGCCTAGTCTACGCGGTCGCCATCGACCCTCTTGACCCCGCTCACCCTGTCCACAATGGGTGCGACAAGGGCCTTGAGCGCTTCAACGTCAGCAGTCGGCGGCAAGGACTTGAGGATGTTGGCGAAGCTGACGCCTGGATTGCGGAAGGCCACCTTCATCAGCACCTTCTGAAGAGCCCCTGCGCAGATTTGACGTGACTCGTCGGCCAGCTGCTTTGGGATCTCTTCCCGGAGCCGCTGGAGAGCCGTCACCACGCCCTTGAGGAACAGGCTGAGCTCGGCGCTGGGTTGAAGGCGCTCGTCGGTGGAGTACCCGAGATCCACCATCCCCAGCTCCATCAGCTCATTGTTGATGGCGGCGGCAGTATCTACAAGACCCTCTGTCCAGTGCATCACCTTCTCCCTGAAGGTATCCTGGGCGGTCGTGGCGTTCGCCAGCAGCTCCTCGTTGGCCTTGATCTTCTCCAACAAACCCACTTCCCGCTCCTTGGCGCCGTCCAGCTTCTCCGTCAAGGTGGCCAACTTCAGCTCAAGATCCGCCTTGGAGTCCTTGGCGGCATCGAGCTCTTTGATCCTCTCAGCGAGACGGCCCTGCAGCTCGCCAAGAGTGTAGGCGTCCTTCTCGCGCTCGTGCTTCAGCGCGGCGACCTCCTCGCCGCTCTTCTGAAGGGTGGCCTCCAGCTGTGTCACCCTCGTCTCCAACTCCTTCTTGGCGGCCTCGGCAGCTGCGACAGCGTCTTTTGCTTCCTTGAGTGCTCCGCCAATTGATTGCTCGCGCGCGGAAAGATCTTCCTCATAGGTGTCGAGGTTGATCTTCCGCTGCGCCAGCTCACCTTCTTGCGCAGGGAGCTTCTCGCCGGCATGCCGTTGCTGCTCCTCGACCTCATCCTTCTCCAGGATGAAGGCTGTGCGCTCCTCAGCGAGTCGCCCCCGCTCTTCTGCCACGTCCCGGAGGGCTTCTTGGTTGGCGCACCGGAGCTCTTCTGCGCGCTTCTCCATGTCTGCTCCCGCCCTCGCGACAAGTGCTTCCCGGGACTCCAGCTTGGCTTGTCGGGCGTGGTAGAGCGACAGCAGCTGCTCCTCCTCAGACTCGCCACTGCTGCTGCTTGGCGCGTCAACCAGCGACAGCCCAGCGGAGGCGAGCAGCTCTTCGTCGAAGGTCTCTCCCTCGACCGGCGCCCTGGAACTCGATGCCCAGGGGAGCTTGATGAAGACGCCGTCGCCGGCCTTCAGGTAGGCGACGGGCTGAGGCTCTTCGGGGCCTGACGCTGCATCGGTGGCGGGGGGATCGGTGGTCGGTGTAGCGCCTGGCGCTCCTGCGGCCTCAGGGTCGTCAGTACGATCACCAGACCCCTCCCCAGCCTTTGCAGCAGCAGCCTTGGCGGCCTCCTCGCCGGCGGACCCATCGGCGCCAGCCTCTTCCTCCATGTTGGCGGCGTCGTCATTGTTGCGGCGCGCGTCCTCCTCGCCGGCAATCTCAGTCTCCATCGGCTCTCCGGCAGATGGATCTGACGATCAGAAAAATAAAGAACAGTCAGGCAAATGTTCGGAAATAAGAACAGAAGAAAAGGAACCCAAGGGAAATTTTAAAGCAAGGAGGTTACCTGCGATGGGATCTGGGGCCGCGGTCTCCACCACCGGAGGGTCACCGGCGCTGCCCCTTGTCAGAGGAACTTCCCTTGTCGGAGGAGCCTCCCTTGCCGGAGAGCGCTCCCTTGCCGGAGAATTCTCCCTTGGCGGCGTAGTTGAAGCAGACGGAACTTCGGGAGCGACTTCCAGGCCCTCCTGATGAGGCTGCTCTGCTCCTACACAAATCAACAAGTCAGATATCAGTAAAGAAGGAGCACCCATGCACACCTAACCATAAGAAATAAACCAAATACTTACGCCGGGGGCTGTCTTTGGGGCTGCTCGAGAAGGGTTGCGGATACGGCAAGGGGGTCTCAGACGCGCCTCCTGTCGCCACTGGGGGATCGTCTTCGATGACAACCACCGAGGTCTTGGCTCTCTTTGACGCTCTCCGAGCCAGCGTCCTGAAAAAGGAAAGAGTTCAGAACGAAGCAAGTCAGATACAAGACAAAGCAGCAAATTGAAGAATTACAAGTGACAGCGACGAGATCTTACTCTTCTTCTTCTTCCTCAGAGCTAAGCGCGGAGAAGTCGAATTCCGCCCCCCCTCCGGTGCGACGAGCTGGAAGAGTAGGCTCCCTAGGACGCTTGGCGGGTGCGGGAGCCGTGGTCCCAGAAGGCCCCGCTCCAGTTGTTGTGGCAGCGTGAGGCGCTCCCGCGGCAATAGAGCTTGCCGCGGTGGAGCGCGTCGCGCGGCGCGACGGCTGTTGGCCCGTCTGCCGCCCCACCACTTCCCCGGTCTTGTGGAGGCGCCTTCTTGGCGGGGCCGCGGGCTCCTCCTGCGGCAAGCTACCTGAAGGTGGAGGGGAGGCGCCCCCGGCAGGCTCGTTCGGCTTAGCTTCAGGCTCGGCCTGCTCCTCCGCGCCGGCAAGCTCCTCTCGGTCGGCAAGGCTTGCCGCCTCTGCTGCCTCGGCCTCCTCCACGGTGAACCCGAATTCACCAGCAGCAGTAGCTTCTGCCGCCTCCTCCAGCCTGGTGGCGATGCGCTGCAGCTCGGCGTCGGTGGTGTCGCGGGTGAGCCACTTCTGCTCGTCGGCGCGGACCGGCACTTCTTCCAAGCTGTCGAAGAATTGTTGCACGACGTCATCGGCGGGCTCTTGCCAAGTTGGAACGATCCCATGGGAATCGCACAACGGCATCATCGCGCGGATGCGGTCAAGCGAAGAGTTGTTGCACAAAGGAACGACCCCCTCGGCAACATGAACCACTCGGGGTGATCTGTGTCGTGCTTGAACAGCTCCAGCAGCAATGCATCCAGCTCCAAGACGGTGAAGTTCCAGTTGAGGCCCGGGCGCAGCCTCATGATGTCCGCCGCATTTTGGAACTCCCAAGCAGGTCTCCCCTCTCCTGCAAGGGAGCTATGCGGCGGCGAAGGAAATCCGCGCCAACAACGCCTACAGTGAGCCCGGCATGCCTGAGGCGCAAGATCCGGGTCACGGCAATCTTCAACCTAACATCCTCCGGCGCCAAGTTCCTCCAATCGTTGCCGCGCACTATAGGAGTTTGGCGCTGGGCAGTGAAGGGCTGCGGGTTCTCCTCTATGATCCAACACCAATCGGCTCTCCACTCCTCCCACTTGCTGTAGAGCTCTCCTTCCAGATATGCTTCTTTCTTTCCGATCCTGGAGATCCAAGCAATCCCTCCGGCAAGTGGCTCTCCTCTCTCAACGCGGGGCATGAAGAAGTGGCGGAAGAGGGCTACGTTTGGGTGGACTCCGACAAAGTTTTCGCAAAGGTGTGCGAAAACTGCCATGGTCAGGACGGCGTTGGGGGTGAAATCAAGGAGGCGGAGACCGTAGGTGTTCATGATGTCGCAAAAGAATTCGGAAAAGGGCGGGCAGAGCCCGCAGTAGAAGAAAAGTGCGAAGAAGGGATACCCGACAGAAACCTTCTCGGATGCGGCGGCGGAGATCACCCTCGTGCGCGGGTGCGCCCGCGTCTCCGTCAACCAGAAGAGGTAGTAGCCCTCCCTCAGCTCCTTCGCGTCGAGCTGGGGGTCGAAGGTGGCCCGCTCCTTTCGCAGCGCCGCGAGCCGCTGCGCCTCGGCCGACTTCTCGCCCTTCCCCTTGTCGGCTTTCGGAGCCACGGCGGAGGTGGTGGAGGAGTCCGACGGCGTTGATGGCGCCGGTGGCAATGGGGGGCGGAGCGTCGCTCTCTTCGGACTTGAGAAGAATGGGGGAGCGGCGGTTGTTTTTAAGATGTGACAGCAATGGCGAGTTGGGCGTCCTGCCCCTGTTTCCCCTGCTTATAAGGAGGGAGAGGGGGCGGACGTTCCGCTTTTCCAATTAAAGAAAGCCCCCACGATCTCTCCCACGACGCCACTTCGGCGCGTGCGGTTCATCGGGGACGTGGTGGGTCCGGGGCGGGTAACGGCGTGATCTAGGCCGCGCGTGCCCGTGCACTGTTTTGGGCCTGGCCCAACAGCGCTTGGCACCGTGTGTGGCCCAGGCTCGGGGGCTCCTGTCGGTGTACTAGAGTAGGGGTACCCTGGTATCCCGAACTCGTGCACGGGCAGTTGCAGCACCCCGCGGCAGGGCTTCCTAGTGACTGCCATGGTCCTCCCCGGTTCCTTTGGAGCCATTCAAGTCAAGGAGACAAGGCCCCGGCAAGACGAGCTTGCCGGGAAGGCCACTCAAGGCACGCAGAAGACAAGACTCCGGCAAGAGGAGCTTGCCGGGAAGGCTCGGTGAGCGACAAGCTTCCGAGTGCGACAAGGATTCAGCCGCGGCAAGGCACTTGCCGCGGCAGGCAACCACTCTTCATCTCCGCTCCAGCTCATCCGCCAACGTGTCGCCATAGGGCTATTCCAGGCACGCGCGTGTCAAGGGGTTGTGCAGCCAGCGGAGAGCAGCGATAAGCGGCGCTGACAGAAGGCCATCGTGGCGAACGGTGGCGCTCCTGACGGTCCCTGTTGCACTGTTTAGGCGACATAGACGGGCATTTAATGCTTTTGTCCCTTGCTGTCAGAGTTAGGTAGATTACACTGTAGAAAGTAGTTGCACCAACCGCAACTCATTTTCCCATTTTTGCCCTCATCTACGTTGCCACTTGTGGTGACCCCTTGAGCCTATAAAAGGAGGCCCATGTGCAACGTAGAAAGGGTTCGGTTCGGCTCAGTTGGGTTCGACTGATTCGAGACTACACACACTCAAGCTAGGTTTTGTAGCTCTCATTGCTCCCTAGCAACAATACAATCAACCAAGCAGCAGTAGGAGTATTATCTCTCCGGAGAGCTCCGAAGCTGGGTAAACTGCTTGTGTGCATCGCCTTCATCTGCTCTTCGTGCAATCTCCGCCCCCCACCGAACCAAAAGGGACTCGGTCTGCCGGTCCCATAGGTGTTCGTGGGTTACGATCAGCCTCCCCGACATAGTTCAACTTTAGTGTAAAATTATTTGTACTAGGCTGTAGAGCTAGTTCAATTCTCGTGTAAAAATATTTGAACTAGCTGATAGAGCTAGTTCAACTCTAGTGTAAAATTATTTGAACTAGCTTATAGAGCTTGTTCAGCTCTAGTGTAAAATTATTTGAACGAGCTTATAGAGCTAGTTCTACTCTAGTGTAAAATTATTTGAACTAGCTTATAGAGCTTGTTCAACTCTAGTGTAAAATTATTTGTACTAGGCTATAGAGCTAGTTCAAATCTAGTGTAAAATTATTTGTACTAGTCTATAGAGCTAGTTCAACTCTAGTGTAAGAGAGTACAACTCTAGTGTAAAATTATTTGTATTAGGCTATAGAGCTAGTTAACCTCTAGTGTAAAATTATTTGTACTAGTCTATAGAGCTAGTTCAACTCTAGTGTAAGAGCTAGTACAACTCAAGTGTAAAATTATTTGTACTAAGCTATAGAGCTAGTTCAACTCAAGTGCAAAATTGTTTGAACTAGCTTATTGAGCTAGTTCAACTCTAGTGTAAAATTATTTGTACTAGGCTATAGAGTTAGTTCAATTCTAGAGTAAAATTATTTAAACTAGCTTATAGAGCTAGTTCAACTCTAGTGTAAAATTATTTGAACTAGCTTATAGAGCTAGTTCAACTCTAGTGTAATATTATTTGCACTAGGCTATAGATCTAGTTCAACTCTAGTGTAAAATTACTTGAACTAGATTATAGAGCTAGTTCAACTCTAGTGTAAAATTATTTCAACTAGCTTATAGAGCTAGTTCAACTTTAGTGTAAAATTATTTGTACTAGGCTCTAGAGCTAGTTCAACTGAAGTGTAAAATTATTTGAACTAGCTTATAGAGCTAGTTCAACTCTAGTGTAAAATTATTTGTACTAGGCTATAGAGCTAGTTCAACTCCAGTGTAAAACAATTTCAACTAGCTTATAGAGCTTCAACTCTAGTGTAAAATTATTTGAACTAGCTTATAGAGCTAGTTCAACTCTAGTGTAAAATTATTTGTACTAGGCTATAGAGTGTCGGTGTACTAGAGTAGGGTTACCCTAGTATCCCGAACTCGTGCACGGGCAGTTGCAGCACCCCGCGGCAAGGCTTGCCGGGTGAGCGTCAAGGTCCTCCGTGGTTCCTTTGGAGCCATTCAAGAAGAAAGTATTCAAGCCGAGGAGACAAGGCCCCGGAAAGAGGAGCTTGCTGGGAAGGCCACCCAAGGCATCTAGGAAACAAGGCCCCGGCAAGAGGAGCTTGCCGGGAAGGCCAACCAAAGCGTCTCAAGGAAATTGCCGCGACGCGCCACACGTCCCGGCAAGGCTCGGTGGGCGACAAGCTTCCGGACGCGACAAGACAACGACCGCGGCAAGGCGCTTGCCGTGGTAAACTACCAATCTGTACCGCGCCCAAAGACATCCACCAACGGTCGCCTCAGGATCTTTCCAAGTGCGCGTGGCAAGAGGCTGTGCGGCCAGCGGAGCGCGGTGGCAAGCGACGCTGACAAGATTGCCATCGTGGCAAGCGGTGGCGCCCCTGACGGTCCCTGTTTGCACTGTTTGGGCGACGTAGACGGGCATTTAATGCCTTTGTCCCCTGCCGTCAGGGTTAGGTATGATACACTTTACAAGTAGTTGTACCAACCGCAACTCCTTTTCCATTTTCGCCCTTCTCTACGTTGCCACCTGTCGGAGACCCCTTGAGCATATAAAAGGAGGCCCATGCGCAACGTAGAGGGGGGGGGTTCGAAGGTAGAAAACCCTCACGCTAGGTCTAGTTAGCAGCTGGTGTGTCTTGTAGCACTCAGCGCCCCAAGCAAGAACTCAATACACTCGGACATGCAGCAAGAGAGGAGGTTATCTCCGGAGAGCTCCGGCTGGGTAAACTGCTCGTGTGTTCGCCCGATCCGCTCTTCGTGCGATCTCCGCCCCGCCGAACCGAAGGGGCTCGGTCCGCCGATCCCATAGGTGTTCGTGGGTCGATCAGCTTCCCCGACATCTTTGGCGCGCTGTAGGGGCGCCGAGGTGTGTGAACCTGATCCGGCGCTCACACGAGCAACATCTTCATCTTCTTCATCGACATGCCTCCGGAAGAAGAAGGCTTCGCGACAGCTGATCCGCTCCACGCCGATCCCACCACCACCGGAGCAAACGGGTGGTGGGGTAGACGCCGGCGGAAGAGCGGGCGTCGACGAGGGAGCCCACGGTGCAGCCAGGTCCAAGGACAAGGCTGCGCAGACCTCGACGTCCATACATGCACCGCGCCCATCTCAGGAGGCGCGGGATCGACAGCGTCATGGTACTCGCAGTGCCATACGTTCGTTAGGCCAAGATCGAGCTGGTGGATCTCGGGATGCTCAAGACCAGCATGCACGCCAACAGGCTGGCACGAGTGAGGCACGGTCGCTCGACGGGATATCGCTCCTTCTAACATAGTTAGAGTCCGGCATATTCCGCCTCGCGCCGTTCGCCATCGCCGCCCACCACTCAAAGAGAAGCCTTGGCGAGAGCTCAACTGCTCCTGGATTACCCTCCAACGGCAGAAAAGGTCGATGAATGGAGGGCCACCATTCGGAGTCTCATCGGCTTTGCCAACGGCGACACTCCGCGGCAGCCGAGTGCATCGCTGCCGCGGCAGGACTGCCAAGCACGAGCCGGTGGCGACGAAACCGGTGGGGGTGCAACCACCGTGCATTCTCCACCCGAAGGCCAAGATCGCCGACTCGCCGGATCCACCTCGACAGCGACTCCACCGGCTCATCGGATCCATGAGCTCATCGCGATCAGCGCCAAGTTCTTCACGAATGACAACAAGAAGACGCTCGAACTCGCATCGAGCGCCGAAGATAAGCGCGACGTCAATCAGACCAGCGCGCTGGGCCCTCTGTCGACATGCATGCACCAGGGGAACCAGGCGACTTGCCGACGCGTAGGTTGCCCTGCGCTCACTCGTGAGTTGCGGCAAGTCCAAAGGCCCAGACGAAGACTTTCAAGCCGACGTGCGCAGAAGTACGACGGCAAGTCGCATCCGTCGGAGTTCCTCAGCATCTACACCATTGCGGTGCAAGCTGCCGGGGGCCGAGACGACAAGATCCTGGCCAACTACTTCCCGCTGGTACTCAAGCCCAATGTCAGATCCTGGCTCATGCACTTGCCGGACAACTCCATATCCTCCTGGACAGATCTATGCCATCAGTTTGTCGGTGCCTTTACAGGCGGCCACAAGCCTCATGGCCAAGAGAGCGACCTTCATCTGCTCGCCCAGAAGGAAGGAGAGCCCCTGCGCAAGTACATTCAGAGATTCAGCCGTGTACATCACAATATCCCAGATGTCCACCCTACCGCGGTAATCAGCGCGTTCCATCAGAACGTGCGCAACCGCAGGATGCGAGAGGAGATGGCAATGTGCAAGATCAGAGACGTCAATGAGCTGTTTGCCCTGGCCGACAAGTGTGCACGTGCTGAGGAAGGGAGGAAACTCCCCGGAGAGAATACAGAAGCAGGAGGATCTGATAGTGAGGAAGCCGCCCCGGCGAAGAAAAACCGGCGGCGGAGCAACAGGAAGAAGAAAGGCAAAGATGTGCTAGTTGTTGAGCAGTCCGGCAACGGAGGTGGCGCCAAGAAAGCCAAAGCTGGTAGCTCTGGCAAGGAGATTGCCGCGGGTACCAACTACCAGGCTGTGGCGGTCGCCGACAAGGTGACGGCTCCAACAAGCAAGATCTTGCAAGATCCACCGCACTAAGGGCCATGATCTCCGAGCTGCAAGAAGGTCGAGCAGCTTGTCGAGCAGCAAAAGGCTGAATACGAGCGATGCGACAAGGAGAAGGCCCAGGAAGGTGCTGGAGGAGCCAGCAAGAAACGTCCCGGCCGGGGAGGACGCCGCGGCAAGGCCAAGCAGCGGCAAGGAGACAGACCTCCCCGCGGCTGCGACAAGGATGAAGATTACGACGACGATGAAGATATGGATGATGACGAGGCCGATGAGCAGGAGTTCCAAAAAGCCAGAGAGGTCTTGTGCGTCGACGGCGGTGCTTCTCTGCATACTTCGCACCGACAGCTCAAGCAGTGGATGAGGGAAGTCAATGCGGTAGAACCATCCGTCGAGTCACGCAAACCTCTGAAATGGTCTAGCACGCCTATCATCTTTGATATTGAGGACCACCCTGATCGCATAACTGTGGTCGGGTGCTTGCCGATGTTGGTTTCACCAACTATCCGCAACCTCAAGGTCACTAAGATGCTAGTTGACGGCGGGGCCGGCTTGAACCTGATCTCCTCCGCGGTACTCCAGAAATTCCAGATCCCTGATGGCGAAGCTCAAGAGACCGCACATTCCAAGGAATCAATCCGGAAGGAGCAAGCGAAAGGAAAGATCACGTTGCGGTGACATTTGGCAGCGAAGTTGAACTTCAAGATCGAGAGGGTCACTTTTGACGTTGTTGACTTTCCATTGCCTTACAATGGGATACTTGGCCGTCCAGCACTCGCCAAATTCATGGCAGCCTCTCACTATGCATACAACATGCTGAAGATGCCAGGCCCGATAAGTGTCATCTCTGTCCCTGGCGACAAGAAGGATGCTCTTATCTGCGCCAAAAAGATCTACCGAGAAGCAGCGGCCGCAACAGATCGCAAGTCACTTGCCGCTGAAGCTCCCGGGGCGAAGAAGAAGACCAAGTCCGGCAAGAGTTTTGATGCCCACTCCGGCAAGCGCACCTCTTCGGAGTGCTGCGCTACCGTCGAGGACGCACCATTGAGCTCCACCGGCAAGTGAAAGAAGACAATGGCAGCTCCACTAGAGACCAAGAAGGTGTCCGCCAAGGAGGATGGCGCTGGTGGTACCTTCACCATCAGTGCCACTCTCGACCCTAAATAGGAAGGCGCGCTCATTGCTTTTCTGCGGGCGAACGTCGACGTGTTTGCATGGTAACCGTCTGACATCCCCGGTGTTCCCAGGAAAGTAATCAAGCACCATCTTGCCGTCTGTCCTCATCGCGCCCGCCAAGCGTAAAGTCGAAGCAAGCAAAGGAGCGCCAGAATTCATCGCAGAAGAAATCAAGAAATTGGAAGCAGCAGTCCTTGTCGAGGAGTGCTCCATCCCACGTGGTTGGCCAATCTCAGTAGTCGCAGAAGGCAAACGGAAATGGAGGCTTTGTATAGACTTTACCGATGTTAATAAAGCTTGTCCCAAAGACCCATTTCCCTTGCCGCGCATCGACCAGATTGTTGACTCCATGGCAAAAGAGGATGAGGAGAAAACCGCGTTCATCACCCCATGTGACTTGCTTTCATTTCTTGATGCATACTCAGGATATCATCAGATCTTCATGGCAAAAGAGGATGAGGAGAAAACCGCGTTCATCACCCCATGTGGCACATACTGTTTTGTACGGATGCCTTTTGGTTTAAAGAATGCTGGTTCAACATTTGCAAGAGTAGTCCACGACGCTTTTGAGCCGCAAATACACAGAAATGTGGAAGCCTACATGGATGACATAGTAGTCAAGAGCAAGGACAAGGCGACTCTGATTCAAGATTTAGACGAAACCTTTGCAAATATACGCAAGATCAACCTCAAGCTCAACCCCGAGAAGTGTGTGTTTGGAGTCCCCTCCGGCAAGCTTCTCGGGTTTTTCGTGTCTCAGCGGGGAATTGAAGCCAATCCCGACAAGATCAAGGCCATTGAGCAGATTGAAGCACCAAAGCGCGTCAAGGATGTACGAAGACTTGCCGGTTGCGTAGCTACTCTCAGCAGGTTTATCTCTTGGTCTGCTGAGCGTGCCCTGCCATTTTTCAAAATATTGAAAAAGGCAGGTCCAATGAAATGGACTCCGGAGGCGGAGGCTGCGCTGCAGGACTTAAAGAGATACCTGTCCTCCACTCCAACACTTGTCGCACCTAAGCCACAATAGAAGTTGCTGCTATATATAGCGGCAACCAACCAAGTGGTTGGTGCTGCGTTAGTAGCGGAGAGGGAGGCGGATGAGGAGCCGGCAACCATGGCAGATGTATCCAGCGACAAGCTGCTGTGGGACTTCACCGCAAGCTCGTCCCGATAAAGATGGATCTGCAAGCGTGTGAGAAGATGCGAAAAGAATGGTGCAGCGCCAGTTTATTTTGTCGGTTCCTTCGCAGGGGCTAGATCAAGGTACTCGGTGTGCAGAAATTGCTTTTCGGCCTTCTCATGGCCTCGAGAAAGCTGCGCCATTACTTCCAAGCACATGAGATAACATTCGTCACTCGCTTTCCGCTGAATAGGATACTGCAAAATCCAGAAGCAACAGGCAGGATTGTCGAGTGGGCACTGGAACAGTCAAGCTTTGGCCTCAAGTTTGAGAGCACTTCAACTATCCAAAGCAGAGCATTGGCGGAGTTCATAGCAGAATGGACGCCAACACAAGATGAAGAAATTCCAAAAACGAGCATCCCCTTCAAGGAGGCAAGCAAAGAGTGGCTGATGTACTTTGATGGTGCCTTCTCGCTGCAAGGCGCCGGTGCAGGCGTGCTACTTGTTGCACCCACCGGAGAGCACCTCAAGTACATAGTCCAGAAGCACTTTCCCAAGGAGCAAGAAACGAACAATACTGCAGAGTATGAAGGTTTGCTTGCCGGTCTCAGGATCGCAGCAGACCTTGGGATCAAGAAGCTCATTGTCAGGGGTGACTCACAGCTTGTCGTCCGCCAAGTATACAAGAATTATCAGAGTCCATTGATGGAAGCTTACGTTGATGAAGTGAGAAAGCTAGAAGAGCACTTTGACGACCTATAGATGGAACATGTTCCAAGAGCTCAGAACGACATTGCTGATGGCTTGTCGACGTGCGCCGCACTTAAGTTACCTGTGGAACCAGGGATCTTTGTGCTCAAACTGACTCAACCGTCTGTAACGCCATCAACTGGACAAAACAAGAAGAGGAAGTTGATTTCAGGTGACTATTTTCCGGCAGAGCTCCCCGAAGCCGCTGCAAAGAAGGTCCCCAAGATCAACACCAAGGGTGCCGAGGAGCAGTCTGCCCGCAAACCCTAGGGTTTGTTCCGCTGAAGAAGCCCCGACAAGTTTTGTTCGCAAGCTTGTGGAACGTTCCTGAGCCGCAGGTTCGCCAGACAAGCGGATGCAGCAGCAGATGTGCCTTTAGTCCTTGTCGCCGAGCCGCAAGCTCCAAAGATGGGCACAGCAGATTGTCTGCTTCTTTGATGCAGAGAACTTCCCAAGAGCAAGAAGAAGCGGAAAGAGTAGCCCGGCAGTCAAGTATGTACCAGTTTGTCGACAACACACCGCATGTAAGAAGACTCAACGGTGTGAAATTGAAGTGTATTCACCGAAGACGGACAGAAGCTGTTGGCAGAGATACATGGAGGCATATGTGGTCACCACATTGGCGAAGAGCACTTGCCGGCAAAGCATTCCGCAAGGTTTCTTTTGGCCGACAGCCCTCCGGATCCAATCGCACAAGTAACCAAGTGTGAAGCATGCAGTTCCATTCCAAGCAGATACACTAGCCAGCTCAAGCTCTCCGCACGATCCCTTTATCCCCGCCATTTTCGGTCTGGGGCTCGACATCCTCGCCCCTTTCCCGAGTTGTCGGGGCTTTGAGTACTTGTACATTGCCATCGACAAGTTCACAAAGTGGCGGAAGTGGAAGCGATGAGGAAGGTGACAAGACACACAATCGGCGATCAAGTTCTTCAGTCGATTGTTTGCCGCTTGGGATCCCTAACGGATCATCACCGACAACGGCACGCAATTCACGAGCCGCACCTTCATGTAGTACGTCCAAGATCTTGGCGCCAAGGTCTGCTTCGCTTCTGTTGCTCATCCAAGAAGTAACGGTCAACCAGAGATGGCAAATGTTGAAGTGCTGCGCGGTAGAGCGACAACAGCTTCCGCAGCAGTTGCTCCTCCTCAGACTTGCCGCTGCTGCTGCTTGGCGCGTCGACCAACGTCAGCCCAGCAGAGGCAAGCAACTCTTCATCAAAGGTCTCTCCTTCGACCGGCGCCCTGGAGCTGGACGCCCAGGGGAGCTTGATGAAGACGCCATCGCCGGCCTTCAAATAGGCACCGGGCTGGGGCTCTTGAACTCGACGCTGCAGCGATGGCGGAGGGATCGGCGGTCGGCGAGCGCTGGCGCCCTGCGGCTCGTGGCCGCAACGCGATCGCCGGACCCCTCGCCAGCTTCTGCGGCGGCAGCTTTGGTGGCCTCTCCGCCGGCGAGATCATCAGCGCCGGCTTCCTCTTCGGTGACAGCGGCGTCATCAGTATTGCCGCGCATGTCCTCCTCGCCGGTGACCTCGGTCTCCATTGGCTCTATGGCAGATGGATCTGACGACCGGAAAAGAAAGAAAAGTCAAGAAAATATCCAAAAAGAAAATCAGATGAAGAAGAACACAAGGGAAGTTTTCAAGCAAGAGGATTACCTGTACTAGGATCTACAGCCGTGGCCTCAACCACCGGAGGGTCGCTGGTGCTATCCCTTGCCGGAGAACTGCCCCTTGCCGGAGAATTCTCCCTTGCCGGAGAACGCTCCCTTGCGGGGGAATCCTCCCTTGGCGGTGTAGCCGAAGCAGATGGCATGTCAGGAGCGGCTTCAGGGCACTCCTGGTGGGGCTGCTCTGCTCCTACACAAACCAGCAGTTAGATATCAGCAAAGAAAGAGCAGCCATGCACGCCTAACAGCAGGAAGTAAACCATATACTTACGATGGGGGCTGCGCTGGGGCTGCTTGGAGGAAGAGTTGTCGGGTCCGGCAAGGAGGTCTCGGACGCGCCTCCTGCTGTCGCGGTGATTTCGTCCTCGATGACAATCACCGGGGCCTTGGCTCTCTTCGACGCTCTCTGGGCCAGCGTCCTGAAAAGGAATGGGTTCAGAGTGAAGCAAATCAGATACAAGACAAAGCAACAAATTGAAGAACTACAAGTACAGCAAAGAATCTTGCTCTTCTTCTTCCACGTCGGAGCTGAGCGCGGAGAGATCAAATTCTGGCTCGCCTCCAGTGCGACGAGGCGGAGGAGTGGGTTCCCTTGGCCGCTTGGCGGGAGCAGAAGCGGTGGTCTGGGAGGGCCCCGCTCCGGTTGCCGCAGCGGCGTGAGGTGCTCCCGCGGCAACAGTGCTTGCCGCGGTGGAGCGCGTCGTGCGGCGCGGCGGCTGTTGGCCCGTCTGCCGCCCGCCACGCACCCGCCTTATGAGACGCCTTCTTGGTGGAGCTTGGGGCTCCGCCATGCAAGCTGTCGAAGGTGGGGAGGAGGCGCCCTCGGCGGCTCGCCGACCAGCCGGGCCCGCAAGCTCTTCCTCACCGCAAGCTCCTCGCCGACAAGGCTTGCCGCCTCTGCCTCCTCCACGGTGAATCCAAACTCGCCCGCGGCAGCGGCTGCTGCCGCCTCTTCCAGCCTGGTGGCGATGCGCTGCATCTCATCATCAGTGGTGTCGCGGGTGAGGCTCCTCTGTTCATCGGGGCGGCCGGCACTTCTACCAGGCCGTCAAAGAACTCATGCACGACGTCATCTGCAGGCTCTTGCCAAGTTGGGACAATTCCATGCGAGTCGCACAGCGGCATCATTGCACGGATGCGGTCGAGTGAGGAATTGTTACACAGCGGAACGACACCCCTCGGCAACCTGAACATTTCCTGTCGGTGTACTAGAGTAGGGGTACCCTAGTATCCCGAACTCGTGCACGGGCAGTTGCAGCACCCCACAGCAAGGCTTTCCTAGTGATCGCCAAGATCCTCCGCGGTTCCTTTGGAGCCATTCAAGAACAAAGTATCTAAGGTCCCGGCAAGAGGAGCTTGCCGGGAAGGCCACTCAAGGCACGAAGAAGACAAGACCCCGGCAAGAGGAGCTTGCCGGGAAGGCTCGGTGAGCGACAAGCTACCGAGTGCGACAAGGGTTCCGCCACGGCAAGGCGCTTTCCGCTGCAGGCAACCTCTCTTCATCTCCGCTCCAGCTCATCCGCCAACGTGTCGCCATGGGGCTATTCCAGGCATGTGTGTCAAGGGGTTGTGCAGCCAGCGGAGAGCAGCGATAAGCGGCGCTGACAGAAGGCCATCGTAGCGAACGGTGGCGCTCCTGACGGTCCCTGTTGCACTATTTAGGGGACATGGGCGGGCATTTAATGCCTTTGTCCCTTTTCATCAGAGTTAGGTAGATTGCACTGTACAAGGTAGTTGCATCAACCGCAACTCATTTGGTCATTTTTGCCCTCGTCTACGTTGCCACCTGTGGTGACCCCTTTGAGCCTATAAAAGGAGGCCCATGTGCAACGTAGAAAGGGTTCGTTTCGGCTCAGTTAGGATTCGACTCATTCGAGACTACACACACTCAAGCTAGGTTTTGTAGCTCTCTGTGCTCCCTAGCAAGAATACAATCAACCAAGTAGCAGTAGGAGTATTATCTCTCCGGAGAGCTCCGGAGCTGGGTAAACTGCTCGTGTGCATCGCCTCGATTTGCTCTTCGTGCAATCTCCGCCCCCCACCGAACCACAAGGGACTCGGTCCCATAGGTGTTCGTGGGTACGATCAGTCTCCCCGACATCTTTGGTGCGCTAGGTAGGGGGTGCGTCGAGGCTCTGTGAACCTGATCCGGCATTCACACGAGCAACAATCTTCATCATCTTCACCAACATGCCACCGAAGAAGAAGGCTTCGGCGGCAGCAGAGCCGTCCGCGTCAAACCCACCACCACCGGAGCTGACGAGTGGTGGGGAAGACGCTGGCGGAGGAACGGGCGTCGTCGAGGGAGCCCACGACGCTGCCAAGTCCAAAGACAAGGCGGCGTAGACCTCGGCGTCCGGATACGTACCGCGTCCGTCTCAGGAAGCGCGGGACCGACAATGTCATGGTGCTCGCAGCGCCATACGTTCGTTGGGCCGTGGTCAAGCTGGTGGATCCAGAGATGCTCAAGAGCAGCTCGCGCGCCAACAAGCTGGTGCGAGCGGGGCACGGTCGCCTGGACGGGATGCTGCTCCTTCTAATGTATTTAGAAGTCCGAGCACATCCCGCTCCTCGCACCGTTCGCCATTACCGCCCACCACTCAAGCGGAAGCTTTGGCGCGGGCTCAACTACTCCTGGACTACCCTCCAACGGCAGACAAGGCCGACGAATGGAGGGCCACCATCCAGAGTCTCATCGGCTTTGCCAACGGCGATACTCCGCGGCAACCAAGCAAATCGCTGCCGCGGCAGGACGACAAGGCACGAGCCGGTGGCGACGAGACCTGTGGGGGTGCAACCACCATGCACTCCCCTTCCCGAAGGCCAAGATCGCCGACTCGTCGGATCCACCTCGACAGCGACTCCACCGCGTCGTCGGATCCGCGAGCTCGTCGCGATCAGCGCCAAGTTCTTCAAGCACGGCAACAAGAAGATGCTCGAACTCGCATCGAGCGCCGAAGAGAAGCGCGGCGTCAATCTGACCAGCGCGCTGGGCCCACTATTGACATGCAAGCGCCGGGGGAACCAGGTGATTTGCCGTACGTGGTAGGTTGCCCTGCGTTCACCCGTGAGCTGCGGCAAGTCCAGTGGCCCGACAAGAAAAACGTCAAGCCAGACGTGCCAGAGAAGTATGATGGCAGGACACACCCCTCGGAGTTCCTCAGCTTCTACACCATTGCGGTGCAAGCTGCAGGGGGACGAGACGACAAGATCCCCGCCAACTACTTCCCGCTGGTGCTCAAGCCCAATGTCAGATCTTGGCTAATGCACTTGCCGGACAGTTCCATATCTTCTTGGGCTGATTTATGCCATCAGTTTGTTGGCGCCTTCACAGGCGGCCACAAGCCTCATGGCCAAGAGAGTGACCTTCACCTGCTCGCCCAGAAGGAAGGAGAGTCCCTGCGCAAGTTCATTCAAAGATTCAGCCGCGTGCACTACAACATCCCAGATGTCCACCCTGCCGCGGTGATCAGCGCATTTCATCAAAATGTGCGGAACCGCAGGATGAGGGAGAAAATGGCGATGTGGAAAGTCAAGGACGTCAGTGAGCTGTACACTCTGGCCGACAAGTGTCATGCTGCTGAGGAAGGAGGAGACTCGGGGAGAGAATCGAAGCAGGATCGGCGGTGAGGAGACCGCCCCGGCAAAGAAGAGTCGGCGGCGGAACAACCGAAGGAAGGAGAGCAAAGAGGTACTGGTTGTCGAGCAGTCCGGCAAGGATGGTGCCGCCAAGAAGGCCAAAGTTGGTGGCTCCGGCAAGGAGGTTTACTGGCGCCGATCGCAAGCTGTGGCTGACGCCGACAAGCGGTGACAGCTCAAGCGATCTTGCAAGATTCACCGCACCAAGGGCCACGACCTCCAGAGCTGCAAGAAGGTCGAGCAGCTTGTTGAACAGCAGAAAGCTGAGTACGAGCGGCGCGACAAGGAGAAGGCCCAGGAAGGTGCTGGGGCAGCTAGCAAGAAGCGACCCGGCCGGGGAGGACGCCGCGGCAAGGCCAAGCAGCGGCAAGGAGACAGACCTCCCCGCGGCCGCGACAAGGATGAAGATGAAGACGACGACGATGAAGACATGGATGATGATGAAGCTGATGAGCAGGAGTTTCAGAAAGCCATAGAGGTCCTCTGCGTTGACGGTGGTTCTTCTCTGCATACTTCACACCGCCAACTCAAGCAGTGGATGCGGGAAGTTAATGCAGCGGAACCATCCGTAGAGTCACGCAGGCCTCTGAAGTGGTCCAACACGCCCATCATATTTGATATTGAGGACCACCCTGATCGTATAACTGCGGTCGGGTGCTTGCCGATGTTGGTCTCACCAACTATCCGCAACCTCAAAGTCACTAAGATGTTGGTTGACGGCGGGGCCGGCTTGAACCTGATCTCCTCTGCGGTGCTCCGAAGCTTGGATCCACGACAGGAGCTTGAAGAGACTGGCACTTTCCAAGGAATCAACCCAGGAAGGAGCAAGCCGAAAGGGAAGATCACGTTGCCGGTAACATTTGGCAGCGAGCTAAACTTCAGGACTGAATGGGTCACGTTTGACATCGCTGATTTTCCATTACCTTACAATGGAATACTTGGCCGTCCAGCACTCGCCAAGTTCATGGCAGCCTCTCATTATGCATACAACTTACTCAAGATGCCAGGCCCGATAAGTGTCATCTCTATCCCTGGTGACAAGAAGGATGCTCTTATCTGCGCCGACAAGATATACCGGGAGGCAGCTGCTGCAACAGATAGCAAGCCACTTGCCGCTGAAGCTCCGGGGGGGAAGAAGAAGACCAAGTCCGGCAAGAGCTCTGATGCCCACTCCGGCAAGCGCACCTCTTCGGAGTGCTGCGCTACCATCGAGGGCGCACCATCGAGCTCCACGGCAAGTGTAAGAAGGCGATGGCAGCTCCGAGAGACCAAGAAGGTGTCCGCCATGGAGGGCGGCACGGTGGTACCCTCACCATCGATTGCCACGCTTGACCCTAAATAGGAAAGCGCTCGTTGCTTTCTGCGGCGACGTCGGCGTGTTTGCATGGCAACCGTCGACATCCCGGTGTTCCTGTGAAAGTAATTGAGCACCATCTCGCTGTCTGTCCTCATGCGCGACCCGTCAAGCAGAAAGTTAGGAAGCAGGCAGTGGAGCGCCAAGAATACATAGCAGAAGAGATCAAGAAATTGGAAGCAGCAGGCCTTGTCAGAGGAGTGCTCCATCCTACGTGGTTGGCCAATCCTGTAGTTCTACGCAAAGCAAATGGGAAATGGAGACTTTGTATCGACTTCACAGATGTTAATAAAGCTTGTCCCAAAGACCCATTTCCCTTGCCGCGTATCGACCAGATTGTTGACTCCACGGCTGGATGTGATTTGCTTTCATTTCTTGATGCATACTCAGGATATCATCAAATCTTCATGGCAGAAGAGGATGAAGAGAAAACCGCATTCATCACCCCATGTGGCACATACTGTTTCGTACGGATGCCTTTCGGATTAAAGAATGCTGGTTCAACGTTTGCAAGAGTAGTCCATCATGCTTTTGAGCCGCAAATACACATAAATGTGGAAGCTTATATGGATGACAAAGTGGTCAAGAGCAAGGACAGGGCAACTCCGATTTAAGATTTGGATGAAACCTTTGCAAATCTGCGCAAGATCAACCTCAAGCTCAATACCGAGAAGTGCGTGTTTGGGGTTCCCTCCGGCAAGCTTCTCGGGTTCTTCGTGTCTCAGCGGGGAATTGAAGCCAATCCCGACAAGATCAAGGCCATTGAGCAAATTGAAGCACCAAAGCGCGTCAAGGATGTACGAAGGCTTGCCGGTTGCGTGGCTGCTCTCAGCAGGTTTATCTCTAGGTCTGCTGAGCGCGCCCTGCCATTTTTCAAAATTTGAAAAAGGCAGGTCCAATGGAATGGACTCCCGAAGCGGAGGCTGCGCTGCAGGACTTAAAGAATTACATGTCCTCCACTCCAATACTTGTCGCACCTAGGCCACAAGAGAAGTTGCTGCTATATTTAGCGGCAACCAATCAAGTGGTTAGTGCTGCGTTAGTAGCGGAAAGGGAGGCAGATGATGAGCCGGCAACCGAGGCAGGTGCATCCAGCGACAAGCAGGGGGCTTCACCGACAAGCTCTGGTCCCGACAAGGGTGGATCTGCGCAGGATTGCGAGAAGATGCATAAAAGGATGGTGCAGCGCCCAGTCTACTTTGTCAGTTCCCTTCTGCAGGGGGCTATGTCAAGGTACTCTGGTGTGCATAAATTGCTTTTCGGCCTCCTCATGGCCTCGAGAAAGCTGCGCCATTACTTCCAAGCACATGAGATCACAGTTGTCACTCGCTTTCCGCTGAAAAGGATACTGCAAAATCCAGAAGCAACAGGCAGGATTGTCGAGTGGGCCTTTGGGCTATCAAGCTTTGGCCTCAAGTTTGAAAGCACTTCAACTATCAAAGTAGAGCATTGGCAGAATTCATACAGAGTGGGCCTTACATAAGATGAAGAAATTCCAGAGACGAGCATCCCCATCAAGGAGGCAAATAAAGAGTGGCTGATGTACTTTGATGGTGCTTTCTCGCTGCAAGGCGCCGGTGCCGGCGTGCTGGTTATCGCACCCACCGGAGAGCACCTCAAGTACATAGTCCAAATGCACTTTCCCAAGGAGCAAGCAACAAATAATACTGCAGAGTATGAAGGTTTGCTTGCCGGTCTCAAAATTGCAGTAGACCTTGGGATCAAGAAGCTCATTGTCAGGGGTGACTCGCAGCTTGTCGTCCGCCAAGTGAACAAGGATTATCAGAGTCCGTTGATGGAAGCTTATGTTGATGAAGTGAGGAAGCTAGAAGAACACTTTGAAGGCCTGCAAATGGAACATGTTCCAAGAGCTCATAATGATATTGCTGATGGCCTGTCAAAGTGCGCCGCACTCAAGTTACTTGTGGAACCAGGATCTTTTGTGCTCAAGCTGACTCAACCAACTGTAACGCCATCAACTGGGCAGAACAAGAAGAGGAAGTTGGTTTCTGGTGACTACTTTCCGGCAGAGCTCCCTGAAGCCGCCGCAAAGAAGGCCCCCAGGATCAACGCAGATATCGCTGAGGAGCAGTCGGCTCCGACAAGCCTAAGGGTTTGTTTCGTTGAAGCAGACGCTCCCGACAAGTTTTGCTCCGGCAAGCTTGCCGGGGATCATCAAGCTCCGGCTGAGCCACAGGTTCTAGCCGTAGAAGCTGATGTTCCCACAGCCGCAAATGTGCCTTTAGTCCTTGTTGTCGAGCTGCAATCTCCAACATGGGCACCGCAGATCGTCCATTTCCTTCAGACAGGAGAACTTCCCGAAGAGCAAGAACAAGCGGAAAGAGTAGCCCGGCAGTCAAGTATGTACCAGTTTGTCGACAACATCCTGTACAGAAGAAGACTCAACGGTGTGAAATTGAAGTGTATTCATCGGGAAGACGGACAGAAGCTGTTGGCAGAGATACACGGAGGCATATGTGGTCACCACATTGGCGCAAGAGCACTTGCCGGCAAAGCTTTCCGGCAAGGTTTCTTCGGCCGACAGCCCTCGAGATGCAACTGCACAAGTAACCAAGTGTGAAGCGTGCGGTTCCATTCCAGCAGATACACCAGCCATCTCAAGCTCTCCGGACAATCCCTTTATCCTGGCCATTCTCGGTGCAGGGGCTCGACATCTCGGCCCCTTCCCCGAGCTGTCGGGGCTTTGAGTACTTATGCGTCGCAATCGACAAGTTCACAAAGTGGCGGAAGTGGAAGCGATGAGGAAGGTGACAGACACGGTCGGCGATCAAGTTCTTCAGTCAATTGTTTGTCGTTTTGGGATTCCTAACGGATCATCACCGACAACGGCACACAGTTCTGAGCCGCACCTTCATGCGATCGTCCAAGATCTTGGCGCCAAGGTCTGCTTCGCTTCATTGCTCATCCGAGAAGCAGCGGTCAGCGAGAGGAAAATGCTGAAGTGCTGCGAGGACTCAAGACCAGAACTTTCGACGAGGCTGCACAAGTGCGGAAGAAACTGGATTGAGGAGCTGCGGTGGTTCTTTGGTCAATCGGGATGGCGCCAAATCGAGCCAGCGCGAGACACCTTCGCTCTAGTCTATGGAGCGAGGCAGTTCTCCCCACGGAACTTCGTATCTGGGTCACCTCGAGTGCTCGCTTATGATGAGCTCGAGCAAGAGCAGCTGCGACAAGATGACGCGCTGCTCCTTGAGGAGGACCGTCTTCAGGCCGCTGTACAAGCTGCTCGTTACCAGCAAGCTTTGCGTCGCTACCATAGCCGCAAATTTAGTGCCAGAAGTTTCGAGGAAGGTGACCTTGTTCTTCGGCGCATTCAGTCCGCCAAGAATTCCAACAAGTTGACGCCGAAGTGGGAAGGCCCTTATCGGGTGAAACGAGTCACTAGGCCTGGCGCTGTCCGCCTTGAGACCGAGGATGGTATTCCGGTGAGCAACTCCTGGAACATAGAGCATCTTCGTAAGTTTTACCCATAGGGCGCGGTTGCCGGAACCTGTTCCGGCAACCACCTTTTGTACAAGTCTTGCCTATGTTGCATTTAATCCTTTGTACAAAGCCGGGCGCACACCCCGTGCATCAGTAAAGCTCATGTGTTGCGCACAAATTGTCAACTTCATGCTTTCATAATCCTTTTTTTTGCACGTTTTATCTGACATTTTGTGCAGCATCCACACCTGGTAAGCAATAACGAGCCACAAGGCTCCATAACTTTATTTTCTCTTCTTTCTTATCAAAAGAAACGAAGGTTCCTTCGCCCACAAGTTAGCCGGGGGGGAAGGAGAAGATAATGGTGTGGGCCGCCAAGCGTCGCTCGAGGAAATTTTGCCTTACCGGGAAGCAAACGACAGAAAAGCTAAGTTGCCAAAGTTTGAGCAGTCTATTTTAAATTTTTAAGTTATCTTCCTCGAACGATAGTACTTTGTATGGAAAACCTGTGCGTGGAGGAACCAATTCGTAGCTAGTTTGCGCCCTTACTTTGTTTCGAGTCCGCTCAACAACTTAAGTGTGCTGCAACTAGTTGCAACAAGGTTGCTTGTCGGAGGCGGCATCGCCAGCAGGCTGCTGACGTTCCGCACTCAGCGCTCGCGGCAAAGGTGCCCACACCAACAAGATCCCTAAAAACGTAAGGCACAAGCATACAAAGGAAGGAATCAAGTAAAGGAAATAAGATTGCAATCGTTGCCTAAGATAGAGTATATTACAAAATAACTTGTCACAGATCTAATAGAATGTTCTCCTAAACATGATCAGCAGCGACAAGAGAAAGATAGAACGGGCGGCCTAGTCTACGCGGTCGCCATCGATACTGACCCGCTCACCCTGTCCACAATGGGTGCGATAAGGCCTTGGCGCTTCAACGTCGGCGATCGGTGGCGGGGACTTGAGGGCGTTGGCGAGGCTGACGCCTGGATTGCGGAAGGCCACCTTCATCGGCACCTTCGAAGAGGCCTGCGAGATTTGTGAGACTTCGTCGGCCAGCTGCTTTGGGATCTCCTCCGGAGCTCTTTGGAAGCCGTCACCACTCCCTTGAGAACAGGCTGAGCTTGGCGCTGGGTTGAAGGCGCTCGTCGGTGGAGTACCCGAGATCCACCATCCCCAGCTCCATCAGCGCATTGTTGATGGCGGCGACAGTATCTACAAGACCCTCCATCCAGTGCATCACGTTCTCTCTCAAGGTATCCTGGGCGGTCACGGCATTCGCCAGCAACTCCTCGTTGGCCTTGATCTTCTCCAACAAACCCACTTCCCGCTCCTTGGCGCCGTCCTGCGTCTCCGTCAAGGTGGCCAGCTTCAGCTCAAGATCGGCCTTGGAGTCCTTGGCAGCATCGAGCTCTTTGATCCTCTCAGCAAGGCGGCCCTGCAACTCGCCAAGAGTGTAGGCATCCTTCTCGCGCTCGCGCTTCAGCGCGGTGACCTCCTCGCCGCTCTTTTGGAGGGTGGCCTCCAGCTGCGCCACCCTCGTCTCTAACTCCATCTTGGCGGCCTCGGCAGCTGCGGCAGCGTCCTTTGCCTCCTTGAGTGCTCCGCCAAGTGATTGCTCGCGCGCGGCAAGATCTTCCTCATAGCTGTCAAGGTTGATCTTCCGCTGCACCAGCTCGCCTTCCTGCGCAGATAGCTTCTCGCCGGCCAGCCTTTGCTGCTCCTCGACCTCAGCCTTCTCAAGGATGAAGGCCGTGCGCTCTTCGGAGAGTTGCTCCCGCGCTTCTGCTACGTCCCGGAGGGTTTCTTGGTTGGCGCACCGGAGCTCTTCTGCGCGCTTCTCCATGTCAGCTCCCGCCCTCGCGACAAGTGCTTCCCGGGACTCCAGCTTGGCTTGTCGGGCGCGGTAGAGCGACAGCAGCTTCTTCAACAGCTGCTCCTCCTCAGACTCGTCGCTGCTGCTGCTTGGCGCGTCAACCAGCGACAGCCCAGCGGAGGCGAGCAGCTCCTCGTCGAAGGTCTCTCCCTCGACCGGCGCCCTGGAGCTCGACGCCCAAGGGAGCTTGATGAAGACGCCGTCGCCGGCCTTCAGATTGGCGCCGGGCTGGGGCTCTTCGGAGCCTGACGCTGCGTCGGTGGCGGGAGGATCGGCGGCCGGTGTAGCGCCTGGCGCTCCTGCGGCCTCAGGGTCGTCAGTACGATCGCCAGACCCCTCGCCAGCCTTTGCGGCGGCAGCCTTGGCGGCCTCCTCGCCGGCGGACCCATCGGCGCCAGCCTCTTCCTCCATGTTGGCGGCATCATCATTGTTGCCGCGCGTCCTCCTCGCCGGCAACCTCAGTCTCCATCGGCTCCCTGGCAGATGGATCTGACAATCAGAAAAAGAAAGAACAGTCAAGAAAATGTTCGAAAAGAAGAACAGAAGAAAAGGAACCCAAGGGAAATTTTCAGGCAAGGAGATTCCTGCGATGGGATCTGTGGCCGCGGTATCCACCACCGGAGGATCGCCGGCGCTGCCCCTTGTCGGAGAAACTTCCCTTGTCGGAGAAGCCTCCCTTGCCAGAGAGCGCTCCCTTGCCGGAGAATTCTCCCTTGGCGGCGTAGTTGAAGCAAGCAGAACTTCGGGGGTGACTTCCGGGGCCTCCTGATGAGGCTGCTCTGCTCCTACACAAATCAACAAGTCACATATCAGTAAAGGAGGAGCACCCATGCACACCTAACCGTAAGAAATAAACCAAATACTTACGCTGGGGGCTGTGCTGGGGGCTGCTCTGAGGAAAGATTGCCGGATCCGACAAGGGGGTCTCAAACGCGCCTCCCAGCCATGCACGGGGATCGTCTTGATGACAACCACGGAGTCTTGGCTCTCTTGACACTCTCGAGCCAGCGTCCTGAAAAGGAATGAGTTCAGAATGAAGCAAATCAGATACAAGACAAAGCAGCAAATTGAAGAATTACAAATACAGCGGCAAATCTTACTCTTCTTCTTCTTCCTCGGGCTGAGGCGGAGAAGTCAGTCCGCTCCGCCAAAGTCGACGAGCTGGAAGAGTAGGCTCCCTCGGACGCTTGGCGGGAGCAGGGGCCGTGGTCCCAGAAGGCCCCGCTCCAGTTGCTGTGGCGGCGTGAGGTGCTCCGGCGGCAACAGAACTTGTCGCGGTGGAGCGCGTCATGGCAGCGAGGCGGCTGTTGGCCCGTCTGCCACCCCGCCACTTCCCCGGTCTTGCGGGGGCGCCTTCTTGGGTGGGCCGCGGGCTCCTCCCATGGCAAGCTACCTGAAGGTGGAGGGGAGGCACCCCCGGCAGGCTCGTTCGGCTCAGCTTCAGGCTCGGCCTGCTCCTCCGCGCCGGCAAGCTCCTCTCGGTCGGCAAGGCTTGCCGCCTCTGCTGCCTCGGCCTCCTCCACGGTGAACCCGAACTCACCAGTGGCAGCAGCTTCCGTCGCCTCCTCCAGCTTGGTGGCGTCGCTGCAGCTTCGGCGTCGGTGGTGTCGCTGGTGAGCCACTTCTGCTCGTCGGCGCGGATCGTCACTTCTTCAAGCTGTCGAAGAACTGCTGCACTGCGTCGTCGGCGGGCTCTTGCCAAGTTGGAGCGATCCCATGGAATCGCTGGCGGCATCATCGCCGCGGATGCGGTCAGCGAAGAGTTGTTGCACAAAGCCACGACCCCCCTCGGCAACATGAACCAATCGGGGTGATCTTCGTCGTGCTTGAACAGCTCCAGCAGCATTGCATCCAGCTCCAAGACAGTGAAATTCCAGTTGAGGCCCGGGCACAGCCTCATGATGTCCGCCGTGTTTTGGAACTCCCAAGCAGGTCTCCTCCTCTCCTGCAAGGGAGCGATGCGGCGGCGAAGGAAATCCGCGCCAATGGCGCCTACAGTAAGTCCGGCATGCCTGAGGCGCAAGATCCGGGTCACGGCAATATTCAACTTGGCATCCTCCGGCGCCAAGTTGCTCCAATCGTTGCCGCGCACTATGGGAGTTTGGCGCAGGGCAGTGAAGAGCTGCGGATTCTCCTCTATGATCCAACACCAATCGGCTCTCCACTCCTCCCACTTGCTGCAGAGCTCTCCTTCAAGATAAGCTTCTTTCTTGCTGATCCTAGAGATCCAAGCAATCCCTCCGGCAAGTGGCTCTCCTCTCTCAACGCGGGGCATGAAGTAGTGGCGGAAAAGGGCTACATTTGGGTGGACTCCGACAAAGTTCTCGCAAAGGTGTGCGAAAACCGCCATGGTCAGGACAGCGTTGGGGGTGAAATCGAGGAGGCGGAGGCCATAGGTGTTCATGATGTCGCAAAAGAATTCAGAAAAGGGCGGGCAGAGCCCGCAGTAGAAGAAAAGCGTGAAGAAGGGACACCCGACAGAGACCTTCTCGGACGAGGCGGCGGAGATCACCCTCGTGCGCGGGTGCGCCCGCGTCTCCGTCGACCAGAAGAGGTAGTAGCCCTCCCTCAGCTCCTTCGCGTCGAGCTGAGGGTCGAAGGTGTCCCGCTCCTTCCGCAGCGCCGCGAGCCGCTGCGCCTCGGCCGACTTCACGCCCTTCCCCTTGTCGGCTTTCGGAGCCATGGCGGAGGTGGTGGAGAGGGCCGACGGCGTTGGTGGCACCGGTGGCAATGGGGGGCGGAGCGTCGCTCTCTTTGGACTTGAGAAGAAGGGGGGAGCGGCGGTGGTTTTTGAGATGTGACAGCAATGGCGAGGTGGGCGTCCTGCCTCTGTTTCCCCTGCTTATAAGGGGGGAGAGGGGGCGGACGTTCCGCTTTTCCAATTAAAGAAAGCCCCCATGATCTCTCCCACGACGCCACGTTCGGCGCGTGCTGTTCGTGGGGGACGTGGTGGGTCCGGGGCGAGTAACGGCGTGATCTGGGCAGCGTGCCCGTGCACTGTTTTGGGCTGGCCCAACTGAGCTCGGCGCCGTGTGTGGCCCAGGCCGGGGGCTCCTGTCGGTGTACTAGAGTAGGGGTACCCTAGTATCCCGAACTCGTGCACGGGCACCCCGCGGCAAGGCTTGCCTAGTGATCGCCAAGATCCTCCGCGGTTCCTTTGGAGCCATTCAAGAACAAAGTATCCAAGGTCCCGGCAAGAGGAGCTTGCCGGGAAGGCCACTCAAGGCACGAAGAAGACAAGACCCCGGCAAGAGGAGCTTGCCGGGAAGGCTCGGTGAGCAACAAGCTACCGAGTGCGACAAGGGTTCCGCCGCGGCAAGGCACTTGCCGCGGCAGGCAACCTCTCTTCATCTCCGCTCCAGCTCATCCGCCAATGTGTCGCCATGGGGCTATTCCAGGCACGCGTGTCAAGGGGCTGTGCAGCCAGCGGAGAGCAGCGATAAGCGGCGCTGACAGAAGGCCATCGTGGCGAACGGTGGCGCTCCTGACGGTCCCTGTTGCACTGTTTAGGCGACATGGACGGGCATTTAATGCCGTTGTCCCTTGTCGTCAGAGTTAGGTAGATTGCACTGTACAAGGTAGTTGCATCAACCGCAACTCATTTGGTCATTTTTGCCCTCGTCTACGTTGCCACCTGTGGTGACCCCTTTGAGCCTATAAAAGGAGGCCCATGTGCAACGTAGAAAGGGTTCGTTTCGGCTCAGTTAGGATTCGACTCATTCGAGACTACACACACTCAAGCTAGGTTTTGTAGCTCTCTGTGCTCCCTAGCAAGAATACAATCAACCAAGTAGTAGTAGGAGTATTATCTCTCCGGAGAGCTCCGAAGCTGGGTAAACTGCTCGTGTGCATCGCCTCGATTTGCTCTTCGTGCAATCTCCGCCCCCAACGAACCACAAGGGACTCGGTCCCATAGGTGTTCGTGGGTACGATCAGTCTCCCCGACATTTCGTGATGATCAGGATCGGGCTTGAACAGTTCCAAGAGCATCGCGTCCAGTTCCAAGACAGTGAAGTTGAAGTTGAGGCCCGGGCGCAGCCTCATGATATCTTCCGCATTCTGGAACTCCCAGGCGGGTCTCCTCCTCTCCTGCAGGGGGGCGATGTGGCGGCGAAGAAAGTCTGCGCCAACGGCGCCTACAGTGAGCCCGGCAAGTCTAAGGTGTAGGATCCGGGTGACGGCAATCTTCAGCCTAGCGTCTTCCGGGGCCACGCTGCTCCAATCGTTGCCGCGCACTATTTGGGTTTGGTATTTGGGTGGTAAATGGCTGCGGGTTCTCCTCGATAATCCAGCACCGATCGCCTCCATTCCTCCCACTTGCTGCGGAGCTCTCCTCGAGATAAGCTTCCTTCTTGCCAATCCTCGAGATCCAGCGATTCCGCCCGGCAAGAGGCTCCCTCTCTCAACTCGGGGCATAAAGAAGTGGTGGAAAAGAGCTACGTTTGGATAGACTCCGACAAAGTTTTCGCAGAGATGTGCGAAAACTGCCATGGTCGAAACGGCATTGGGGTGAAGTCAATGAGGCGGAACCGTAGGTGTTCATGATATCACAGAAAAACTTCAGAGAAAGGCGGGCGAGCCCGCGAGAGAAGAACAGCGAAGAAAGGGTAATCGGGGTAGTTCGGCGGCAATGGGAGTACCTTCGTCGCGGATCTTTCGCGTCTCCGTTGACTAGAAGAGGTAGTAGTACTCCCTCAGATCCTTCGCAGCGAGCTGAGGGGGGAAGATTGCCCGCTCCTTTCGCAGCGCCGCGAGCCGCTGCGCCTCGGCCACTTCACGACCTTCCCCTTGTCGGCTTTCAAAGCCATGGCGGAGGTTGTGGGGGAGATCGACGGCGTTGGTGGTGCTGGTGGCGATGGGGGGCGGAGCGCTGCTCTCTTTTCAGCCTTGGGAGGAAGGGGGGAGCAGCGGAGGTTTTCGAGATTGGACAAGCAACCAGCGAGATGGGCGAACTGCCCCTGTTTCCCCTGCTTATAAAGAGGGAGGGGGCAGACGTTCCGTCTTTCCGAATAAAGAAACCACCCACGATCTCTCCCACGACTCCGCATTCGACGCGTGCCGTTCGTGGAGGGCGTGGTGGGTCCGGAGTGAGTTACGGCGTAACCCAGGCCGCGTGTGCCCGTGCCCTGTTTTGGGCCTGGCCTAACAGCGCTCGGCACCATGTGTGGCCCAGGCCCGGGGGCTCCTGTCGGTGTACTAGAGTAGGGGTACCCTAGTATCCTGAACTCGTGCACGGGCAGTTGCAGCACCCCGCGGCAAGGCTTGCCGGGTGACCGTCAAGGTCGTCCGTGGTTCCTTTGGAGCCATTCAAGAACAAAGTATTCAAGCCGAGGAGACAAGGCCCCGGCAAGAGGAGCTTGCCGGGAAGGCCACCCAAGGCATCTAGGACACAAGGCCCCGGCAAGAGGAGCTTGCCGGGAAGGCCAACCAAAGCGTCTCAAGGAAATTGCCGCGACGCGCCACACGTCCCGGCAAGGCCCGGTGGGCGACAAGCTTTCGGACGCGACAAGACAACGACCGTGGCAAGGCGCTTGCCACGGTAAACTACCAATCTGTACCTGCGCTCCAGCACATCCACCAGCGTGTATACAGGATCTTTCCAAGCCGCGGCGTGGCAAGAGGCTGTCTTGACCAGCGGAGCTGTGTGGCAGCGCGCGACAAGATTGCCATCGTGGCAAGCGATGGTGCCCCTGACGGTCCCTGTTTGCGCTGTTTGGGCGACGTAGACTGGCATTTAATCCCTTTGTCCCCTACCGTCAGGGTTAGGTATGATACACTGTACAAGTAGTTGTACCAACCGCAACTCCTTTTCCATTTTTGCCCTTGTCTAAGTTGCCACCTGTCGGAGACCCCTTGAGCATATAAAAGGAGGCCCATGCGCAACGTAGAGGGGGGGGGGTTCGAAGGCAGAAAACACTCATGCTAGGTCTAGTTAGCAGCTGGTGTGTACTGTAGCACTCAGCGCTCCCAAGCAAGAACTCAATACACTCAGACATGCAGCAGTAGGAGTGTTATCTCTCCGGAGAGCTCCGAAGCTGGGTAAACTGCTTGTGTGCTTCGCCTCGATCTGCTCTTCGTGCGATCTCCGCCCCCCGCCGAATCGAAAGGGGCTCGGTCCGCCGGTCCGATAGGTGTTCGTGGGTCAGATCAGCTTCCCCGACATAGAGCTAGTTCAACAATAGGGTAAAATTGTTTTAACGATCTTATTGAGCTAGTTCGACTCTAGTGTAAGAGCTAGTACGCCTCTAGTGTAAATTTATTTGTACTAGGCTATAGAGCTAGTTCAACTCTAGTGTAAAATTATTTGAACTAGCTTATAGAGCTAGTTCAACTCTAGTGTAAAATTATGTGTACTAGGCTATAGAACTAGTTCAACTCTAGTGTAAAATTATTTGAACTAGCTTATAGAGCTAGTTCAACTCTAGTGTAAAATTATTTGAACTAGCTTATAGAGCTAGTTCAACTCTAGTGTAACATTATTTGTACTAGGCTATAGAGCTAGTTCAACTCAAGTGTAAAATTATTTGAACTAGCTTATGGAGCTAGTTCAACTCTAGTGTAAAATTATTTGTACTAGGCTATAGACCTAGTTCAACTCTAGTGTAAAATTATTTGAACTATCTTGTAGAGCTAGTTCAACTCTAGTGTAAAATTATTTGAACTAGCTTATAGAGTTAGTTTAGCTCTAGTGTAAAATTATATGTACTAGGCTATAGAGCTAGTTCATCTCAAGTGCAAAATTATTTGAACTAGATTATAGAGCTAGTTCAACTCTAGTGTAAAATTATTTGTACTAGGCTATAGAGCTAGTTCAACTCAAGTGCAAAATTATTTGAACTAGCTTATTGAGCTAGTTCAACTCTAGTGTAAAATTATTTGTACTAGGCTACAGAGTTAGTTGAATTCTAGAGTAAAATTATTTAAACTAGCTTATAGAGCTAGTTCAACTCTAGTGTAAAATTATTTGAACTAGCTTATAGAGCTAGTTCAACTCTAGTGTAAAATTATTTGTACTAGGCTATAGAGCTAGTTCAACTCTAGTGTAAAATTATTTGTACTAGGCTATAGAGCTAGTTCAACTCAAGTGCAAAATTATTTGAACAAGCTTATTAAGCTAGTTCAACTCTAGTGTAAAATTATTTGTACTAGGCTATAGAGCTAGTTCAACTCAAGTGCAAAATTATTTGAACTAGCTTATTAAGCTAGTTCAACTCTAGTGTAAAATTATTTGAACTAGATTATAGAGCTAGTTCAACTCTAGTGTAAAATTATTTGAACTAGCTTATAGAGCTAGTTCAACTTTAGTGTAAAACTATTTGTACTAGGCTCTAGAGCTAGTTCAACTGAAGTGTAAAATTATTTGAACTAGCTTATAGAGCTAGTTCAACTCTAGTGTAAAATTATTTGTACTAGGCTATAGAGCTAGTTCAACTCTTGTGTAAAACAATTTTAACTAGCTTATAGAGCTTCAACTCTTAGTGTAAAATTATTTGAACTAGCTTATAGAGCTAGTTCAACTCTAGTGTAAAATTATTTGTACTAGGCTATAGAGCTAGTTCAACAATAGGGTAAAATTGTTTTAACTATCTTATTGAGCTAGTTCGACTCTAGTGTAAGAGCTAGTACGACTCTAGTGTAAATTCATTTGTACTAGGCTATAGAGCTAGTTCAACTCCAGTGTAAAATTATTTGAACTAGCTTATAGAGCTAGTTCAACTCTAGTGTAAAATTATGTGTACTAGGCTATAGAACTAGTTCAACTCTAGTGTAAAATTATTTGAACTAGCTTATAGATCTAGTTCAACTCTAGTGTAACATTATTTGTACTAGGCTATAGAGCTAGTTCAACTCAAGTGTAAAATTATTTGAACTAGCTTATGGAGCTAGTTCAACTCTAGTGTAAAATTATTTGTACTAGGCTATAGAGCTAGTTCAACTCAAGTGCAAAATTATTTGAACTAGCTTATTGAGCTAGTTCAACTCTAGTGTAAAATTATTTGTACTAGGCTACAGAGTTAGTTAAATTCTAGAGTAAAATTATTTAAACTAGCTTATAGAGCTAGTTCAACTCTAGTGTAAAATTATTTGAACTAGCTTATAGAGCTAGTTCAACTCTAGTGTAATATTATTTGTACTAGGCTATGGATCTAGTTCAACTCTAGTGTAAAATTATTTGAACTAGATTATAGAGCTAGTTCAACTAGTTAGGATTGACTCATTGAGAGACTACACACTCAAGCTAGGTTTTGTAGCTCTGTGCTCTAGCAAGAATACAATCAACCAAGTAGCAGTGAGAGTATTATCTCTCCGAGAGCTCGGGAGCTGGGTAAACTGCTTCGTGTGCATCGCCTCGATTTGCTCTTCGTGCAATCTCGCCCCCACGAACCACAAGGGACTCGGTCCCATAGTGTTAGTGGAGTGCGATCGATCTCCCGACATATTGGTGCGCTGGGTAGGGGTGCGTCGAGGCTCTGTGAACCTGATCCGGCGTTCACGAGCAACAATCTTCATCATCTTCACCAACCACCCGAAGAAGAAGCGGTGGCGTGACATCGCGTCAAACCCACCACCACGGAGCTGGCGAGTGGTGGGGAAGCTAGCGGAGGAACAGCGTCGTCGAGGCCACGGCGCTGCAAGTCCAAAGACAAGGCAGCGTGAACCTCGGTCCGGATCGTGCAGCGTCCGTCTCGAGAGCGGGACCGACAATGTCATGGTGCTATGGCGCCATCGTTCGTTGGGCGTGGTCAAGCTGGTGGATCGAGAGATGCTCAAAACGCTTCGGCGCCAACAAGCTGGTGCGGCGGGGCACGGTCGCTGGGCGGGATGCTGCTCCTTCTAATGTATTTAAGTCGAGCACATCCGCTCTCATAGATTCGCCATTACGCCCACCACTCGGGAGCTTTGGCAGACTCAACTACTCTGGACTACCCTCCAGCGGCGACAAGGCCCGCGAATGGAGGCCACCATCGAGTCTCGCCGGCTTTAGCAGCGTACTCGGCAACCAAGCAAATCGCTGCAGCGGCGGGGCGACAAGGCACGAGCGGTGGCGGCAGAGACCTGTGGGGTGCAACCACCATGCCTCCCCTTCGAAGGCCAAGATCGCCGACTCGTCGGATCCACCTCGGCCGACTCCACGCGTCGTCGGATCCATGACTCGTCGTCGCGACAGCAAAGTTCTTCAAACGGCAACAAGAAGATGCTCGAACTGCGCCAGCGCGAAGAAAGCGGCGTCAATCGACCAGCGCTGGGCCCACTATTGACATGCAAGCGCCGGGGAACCAGGTGATTTGCGTCGTGGTAGGTTGCCCTGCGTTCACCCGTGAGCTGCGGCAAGTCGGTGGCCCGACAAGAAAAGCGTCAAGCCGGGCGTGCGGAGTATGATGGCAGGACACACCCTCGGAGTTCCTCGCTTCTACACCATTGCGGTGCAAGCTGCGAGGGCAGACGACAAGATCCCGCCAACTACTTCCCGCTGGTGCTCAAGCCCAATGTCGAGATCTTGGCTAATGCACTTGCGGACAGTTCCATATCTTCTTGGGCTGATTTATGCCATCGGTTTGTTGGCGCCTTCACGAGCGACCACAAGCCTCATAATGAAGTGACCTTCACCTGCGCCCGAGGAAGGAAGAGTCCCTGGCAAGTTCATTCAAAGATTCAGCGCGTGCACTACAACATCCCAGATGTCCACCCTGCCGCGTTGATCGGCGCATTTCATCAAAATGTGCGGAACCGAGGATGAGGAGAAAATGGCGATGTGGAAAGTCAAGGCGTCGATGAGCTGTACACTGGCGACAAGTGTCTTGTGTGGCGAGGAAGGAGAACTCCAGGAGAGAATCTGAAGCAGGATCGGCGGTGAGGAGACCGCCCGGCAAAGAGAGTCGTGGCGGAACAACCGAAGGAAGGAGAGCAAAAGTGCTGGTTGTCGAGCAGTCCGGCAAGGATAGTGTAAGAAGGCCAAAGTTGGTGGCTCCGGCAAGGAGGTTGCCCTTGGCGCTTGTTGTTGCAAGCTGTGGCGGCCGAGACAAGCGAGGACAGCTCAAGCGTCTTGCAAGATTCACCGCACCAAGGCCCGACCTCGAGCTGCAAGAAGGTCGAGCAGTTGTTGACAGAAAGCTGAGTACGGCGACAAGGGAAAGGCCAGGAAGGTGCTGGGGCCTCAGCAAGCGACCGGCGGGGGAGGGCCTTGTGACAAGGCGGCAGCGGCAGAAGCAGACCTCAGCGGCGCGACAAGGATGAAGATGAAGGCGGCGGCGATGAAGACATGGATGATGATGGGCGATGAGCAGGAGTTTGAAAGCCATAGAGGTCCTCTGCGTTGGCGGTGGTTCTTCTCGCATACTTCACACGCCAACTCAAGCGGTGGATGCGAAGTTAATGCAGCGGAACCATCCGTGAAGTCACATGAGCCTACGAAGTGGTCCAACGCCCATCATATTTGATATTGAGGACCACCACGATGCGTATAACTGCGGTCGGTGCTTGCCGATGTTGGTCTCACCAACTATCCGCAACCTCAAAGTCACTAAGATGTTGGTTGGCCGGGGGCGGCTTGAACCTGATCTCCTGCGGTGCTCCGAAGCTTGGATCCTGACAGGAGCTTGAAGAGGCGCACTTTCAAGGAATCAACCCAGGAAGGAGCAAGCGAAGGGAAGATCACGTTGCGGTAACATTTGGCGTGAGCTAAACTTCAGGACTGAAAGGGTCACGTTTGACATCGCTGATTTTCCATTACCTTACAATGGAATACTTGGCGTCCGCACTCGCCAAGTTCATGGCAGCCTCTCATTATGCCGCCTGGCTCCAAAATTCAGGAGAAAGCGGTACAAGACCATGATAAACAAAGCCACTTGCCGCTTTAAGCTCCGGGAAGAAAGACCAAGTCCGGCAAGAGCTCGATGCCCACTCGGCAAGCGCACCTCTTGGTGCTGCGCTACCATCGAGGGCCGCACCGCCGAGCTCCGGCAAGTGTAAGAAGGCGATGGCAGCTCCGGAGACCAAGAAGGTGTCGCCATGGAGGGCGGCACGGTGGTACCCTCACCATCGATTGCCACGCTTGACCCTAAATAGGCAAGGCGTTGCTCTGGTGAGAGCGTCGGCGTGTGCGGCAACCGTCGACATCGGTGTTCCCGGTAATTGAGCACCATCTGGCTATCTGTCCTCATGCGCGACCCGTCAAGCGAGTTAGGAAGCAGACGGTGGGCGCCAAGCCATAGAAGAGATCAAGAAATTGGAAGCAGGCCTTGTCGGAGAGTGCTCCATCCTCGTGGTTGGCCAATCCTGTAGTTATGCATAAGCAAATGGGAAATGGAGACTTTATCGACTTCACAGATGTTAATAAAGCTTGTCCCAAAGACCCATTTCCCTTGCGGCGTATCGACCAGTTGTTGACTCCACGGCTGGATGTGATTTGCTTTCATTTCTTGATGCATACTCGAGATATCATCAAATCTTCATGGCAGAGGATGAAGAGAAAACGCATTCATCACCCATGTGGCACATCTTGTTTCATCGGATGCCTTTCGGTTAAAGAATGCTGGTTCAACGTTTGCAAGTAGTCCATCATGCTTTTGAGCGCAAATACACAGAAATGTGGAAGCTTATATGGATGACAAAGTGGTCAAAACAAGGACAGGGCAACTCGATTTAAGATTTGGATGAAACCTTTGCAAATCTGCAAGATCAACCTCAAGCTCAATCCGAGAAGTGTGTGTTTGGGTTCCCTCCGAAGCTTCTCGGGTTCTTCGTGTCTCGGCGGGGAATTGAAGCCAATCCGACAAGATCAAGGCCATTGAGCAAATTGAAGCACCAAAGCGCGTCAAGATGTCACGAAGGCTTGCGGTTAGTGGCTGCTCTCGGCAGGTTTATCTCTAGAGTCGCTGGCGCGCCCGCCATTTTCAAAATTTGAAAAGGCGGGTCAATGGAATGGACTCGAGCGGGAGGCGCTGCAGGACTTAAAAAGTACATGTCCTCCACTCCAATACTTGTCGCACCTAGGCCACAAGAGAAGTTGCTGCTATATTTAGCGGCAACCAATCAAATGGTTAGTGCTGCGTTAGTAGCGGAAAGGAGGCGGATGATGAGCAACAGCGAGCGAGTGCATCCAGCGACAAGCGAGCTTCACCGACAAGCTCTGGTCCCGACAAGGGTGGATCTGCGCGAGATTGCGAAGATGCAGAAAAAGGATGGTGCAGCGCCCGAGTCTACTTTATCGATTCCCTTGCGAGGGGCTATGTCAAGTACTAGTGTAAAATTATTTGAACTAGCTCATACAGCTAGTTCAACTTTAGTGTAAAATTATTTGTACTAGGCTAGAGCTGCCAGTTCCGAAGCAGCAGGCGGGATTGTCGAGTGGGCCTTTGGAAGCATCAAGCTTTGGCCTCAAGTTTGAAAGCACTTCAACTATCAAAAGTAGAACGGCAGAATTCATAGCAGAGTGGGCCTACATAAGATGAAGAAATTCGAGATGAGCATCCCGTCAAGGAGGCAAATAAGAGTGGCTGATGTACTTTGATGGTGCTTTCTGCAAAGGCGCCGGTGCGGCGTGCTTTGTTATCGCACCGGAGAGCACCTCAAGTACTAGTGTAAAATTATTTGAACTAGCTCATCAGACTAGTTCAACTTTAGTAAAAATTATTTGTACTAGGCTAGAGCTAGTTCAACTGAAGTGCTAGTTCAACTGAAGTGTAAAATTATTTGAAGTAGCTTATAGAGCTAGTTCAACTCTGAGTGTAAAATTATTTGTACTAGGCTATGCAATCTCCAACATGGGCACCGCAGATCGTCCATTTCCTTGAGACGGAGAACTTCCGAAGAGCAGAAGAAGCGGAAAGAGTAGCCCGGCAGTCAAGTATGTACCGTTTATCGACAACATCACTGCGAAGAAGACTCAGCGGTGTGAAATTGAAGTGTATTCATCGGGAAGGCGGATGAAGCTGTTGGCGAGATACTGCGGGCATATGTGGTCACCACATTGGCGCAAAACACTGCGGCAAAGCTTTCCGGCAAGGTTTCTTGGCCGACAGCCCTCGGGATGCAACTGCACAAGTAACCAAGTGTGAGCGTGCGGTTCCATTCCAAGCAGATACAGCCATCTCAAGCTCTCGGACAATCCCTTTATCCTGGCCATTCTCGGTGCGGGGCTGACATCTCGGCCCCTTCCCCGAGCTGTCGGGGCTTTGAGTACTTATGCGTGCAATCGACAAGTTCACAAAGTGGCGGAAGTGGGCGATGAGGAAGGTGACGGTCAGCCGATCAAGTTCTTGGTCAATTGTTTGTCGTTTTGGGATTCCTAGGATCATCACCGACAGCGGCACACAGTTCTGAGCCGCACCTTCATGCGATGCGTCCAAGATCTTGGCGCCAAGTCTGCTTCGCTTCATTGCTCATCCGAAGCAGCGGCGGAAGAGAGAAAATGCTGAAGTGCGAGGACTCAAGACAGAACTTTCGACGAGGCTGCACAAGTGGAAGAAACTGGATTGAGCTGCGGTGGTTCTTTGGTCAATCAGGATGGCCAAATCGAGCCAGGCGAGACACCTTCGCTCTAGTCTATGGAAGGAGGGTTCTCCCCACGGAACTTCGTACGGGTCACCTCGAGTGCTCGCTTATGATGAGCTCGAGCAAGAGCAGCTGCGACAAGATGGCAGCGCTGCTCCTTGGGAGGACCGTCTTCGGGGCACTTCTGACTGCTCGTTACCAGCAAGCTGCGTCGCTACCATAACCGCAAATTTAGTGCGGAAGTTTGAGGTGACCTTGTTCTTGGCGCATTCAGTCGCCAAATTTCAACAAGTTGGCCTTGAAGTGGGAAGGCCCTTATCGGGTGAAAGCAGTCACTAGGCCTGGCGCTGTCATGCCAAGACCGAGGATGGTATTCGGTGAGCAACTCACGGAACATAGAGCATCTTCGTAAGTTTACCCATAGAGGCGCGATTGCGGAACCTGTTCGGCAACCACCTTTATTAAGTCTTGCCTATGTTGCATTTAATCCTTTGTACAAAAGCCGGGCGCACACCCGTGCATCGTAAAGCTCATGTGTTGCTGGGTGTCAACTTCATGCTTTCATAATCCTTTTTTTGCGTTTATCGACATTTTGTGCAGCATCCACACAGTAAGCAATAACGAGCCACAAGGCTCCATAACTATTTTCTCTTTCTTATCAAAAGCGAAGGTTCCTTAGCCCACAAGTTAGCCGGGGAAGGAGAAGATAATGGTGTGGGCCGTAGCGTCGCTAGGAAATTTTGCCTTACCGGAAGCAAAGCTATAGAGCAGAGCTAGTTCAACTCTAGTGTCAACTCTAGTGTAAAACAATTTTAACTAGCTTATAGAGCTTCAACTCTAGTGTAAAATTATTTGAACTAGCTTATAGAGCTAGTTCAACTCTAGTGTAAAATTCTTTGTACTAGGCTATAGAGCTAGTTCAACACTAGGGTAAAATTGTTTTAACTATCTTATTGAGCTAGTTCGGCTCTAGTGTAAGAGCTAGTACGACTCTAGTGTAAATTTATTTATACTTGGCTATAGAGCTAGTTCAACTCTAGTGTAAAATTATTTGAACTAGCTTATAGAGCTAGTTCAACTCTATTGTAAAATTATGTGTACTAGGCTATAGAACTAGTTCAACTCTAGTGTAAAATTATTTGAACTAGCTTATAGAGCTAGTTCAACACTACTGTAAAATTATTTGAACTAACTTATAGAGCTAGTTCAACTCTAGTGTAATATTATTTGTACTAGGCTATAGAGCTAGTTCAACTCAAGTGTAAAATTATTTAAACTAGCTTATTGTGCTAGTTCAACTCTAGTGTAAAATTATTTGTACTAGGCTACAGAGCTAGTTCAATTCTAAGGTAAAATTATTTAAACTAGCTTATAGAGCTAGTTTAACTCTAGTGTAAAATTATTTGAACTAGCTTATAGAGCTAGTTCAACTCTAGTGTAAAATTATTTGTACTAGGCTATAGAGCTAGTTCAACAATAGGGTAAAATTGTTTTAACTATCTTATTGAGCTAGTTCGACTCTAGTGTAAGAGCTAGTACGACTCTAGTGTAAATTCATTTGTACTAGGCTATAGAGCTAGTTAAACTCCAGTGTAAAATTATTTGAACTAGCTTATAGAGCTAGTTCAACTCTAGTGTAAAATTATGTGTACTAGGCTATAGAACTAGTTCAACTCTAGTGTAAAATTATTTGAACTAGCTTATAGAGCTAGTTCAACTCTAGTGTAAAATCATTTGAACTAGCTTATAGAGCTAGTTCAACTCTAGTGTAACATTATTTGTACTAGGCTATAAAGCTAGTTCAACTCAAGTGTAAAATTATTTGAACTAGCTTATAGAGCTAGTTCAACTCTAGTATAAAATTATTTGTACTAGGCTATAGAGCTAGTTCAACTCAAGTGCAAAATTATTTGAACTAGCTTATTGAGCTAGTTCAACTCTAGTTTAGAATTATTTGTACTAATCTACAGAGTTAGTTAAATTCTAGAGTAAAATTATTTAAACTAGCTTATAGAGCTAGTTCAACTCTAGTGTAAAATTATTTGAACTAGCTTATAGAGCTAGTTCAACTCTAGTGTAATATTATTTGTACTAGGCTATAGATCTAGTTCAACTCTAGTGTAAAATTATTTGAACTAGATTATAGAGCTAGTTCAACTCTAGTGTAAAATTATTTGAACTAGCTTATACAGCTAGTTCAACTTTAGTGTAAAATTATTTGTACTAGGCTCTAGAGCTAGTTCAACTGAAGTGTAAAATTATTTGAAGTAGCTTATAGAGCTAGTTCAACTCTAGTGTAAAATTATTTGTACTAGGCTATAGAGCTAGTTCAACTCTAGTGTAAAACAATTTTAACTAGCTTATAGAGCTTCAACTCTAGTGTAAAATTATTTGAACTAGCTTATAGAGCTAGTTCAACTCTAGTGTAAAATTATTTGTACTAGGCTATAGAGCTAGTTCAACAATAGGGTAAAATTGTTTTAACTATCTTATTGAGCTAGTTCGACTCTAGTGTAAGAGCTAGTACGACTCTAGTGTAAATTCATTTGTTCTAGGCTATAGAGCTAGTTCAACTCCATTGTAAAATTATTTGAACTAGATTATAGAGCTAGTTCAACTCTAGTGTAAAATTATGTGTACTAGGCTATAGAACTAGTTCAACTCTAGTGTAAAATTATTTGAACTAGCTTATAGAGCTAGTTCAACTCTAGTGTAAAATTATTTGAACTAGCTTATAGAGCTAGTTCAACTCTAGTGTAACATTATTTGTACTAGGCTATAGAGCTAGTTCAACAATAGGGTAAAATTGTTTTAACTATCTTATTGAGCTAGTTAACTCTAGTGTAAAAGAGCTAAAATGCGACTCTAGTGTAAATTCATTTGTACTAGGCTATAGAGCTAGTTCAACTCTAGTGTAAAATTATTTGAACTAGCTTATAGAGCTAGTTCAACTCTAGTGTAAAGTTATGTGTACTAGGCTATAGAACTAGTTCAACTCTAGTGTAAAATTATTTGAACTAGATTATAGAGCTAGTTCAACTCTAGTGTAAAATTATTTGAACTAGCTTATAGAGCTAGTTCAACTTTGAGTGTAAAATTATTTGTACTAGGCTCTAGAGCTAGTTCAACTGAAGTGTAAATTATTTGAACTAGCTTATAGAGCTAGTTCAACTCTAGTGTAAAATTATTTGTACTAGGATATAGAGCTAGTTCAACTCTAGTGTAAAATCAATTTTAACTAGCTTATAGAGCTTCAACTCTAGTGTAAAATTATTTGAACTAGCTTATAGAGCTAGTTCAACTCTAGTGTAAAATAATTTGTACTAGGCTATAGAGCTAGTTCAACAATAGGGTAAAATTGTTTTAACTATCTTATTGAGCTAGTTCGACTCTAGTGTAAGAGCTAGTATGACTCTAGTGTAAATTCATTTGTTCTAGGCTATAGAGCTAGTTCAACTCCAGTGTAAAATTATTTGAACTAGCTTATAGAGCTAGTTCAACTCTAGTGTAAAATTATTTGTACTAGGCTATAGAGCTAGTTCAACTCTAGTGTAAAACAATTTTAACTAGCTTATAGAGCTTCAACTCTAGTGTAAAATTATTTGAACTAGCTTATAGAGCTAGTTCAACTCTAGTGTAAAATTATTTGTACTAGGCTTTAGAGCTAGTTCAACACTAGTAAAGTAAAATTGAGCTAGTTAGGAAACTCTTTACTGAAGAGCTAAACTATTTGAACTAGGTTATAGAGCTAGTTCAACTCTAGTGTAAAATTATTTGAACTGACTCTATAGAGCTAGTTCAACTAGTTAAAATTATTTACTAGCTTATAGAGCTAGTTGTAACTATTTGCTAGGCTATAGAGCTAGTTCAACTCTAGTGTAAAATTATTTGAACTAGCTTATAGAGCTAGTTCAACTCTAGTGTAAAATTATTTGAACTAGCTATAGAGCTGAGTTCAACTCAAGTGTAAAATTATTTGAACTAGCTATAGAGCTAGTTCAACTCTAGTGTAAAATTATTTGTACTAGCTATAGAGCTAGTTCAACTCTAGTGTAAAATTATTTAACTAGCTTATAGAGCTAGTTCAACTCTAGTGTAAAATTATTTGAACTAGCTTATAGAGCTAGTTCAACTCTGAAAGGTGTAAAATTATTTGTACTAGCTTTAGAGCTAGTTCAACTCTGAGGTAAAATTGTTTTAACTATCTTATTGAGCTAGTTCTGCTCTCTAGTGTAAGAGCAACTCTAGTGTAAAATTATTTGTACTAGGCTATAGAGCTAGTTCAACTCTAGTGTAAAATTATTTGAACTAGCTTATAGAGCTAGTTCAACAATAAGCTAGGTAAAATTGTTTTAACTATCTTTATAAAATTATTTGAACTAGTGTATAGAGCTAGTTCAACTCTAGTGTAAAATTATTTGTACTAGGCTATAGAGCTAGTTCAACTCTAGTGTAAAATTATTTGAACTAGCTTATAGAGCTAGTTCAACTCTAGTGTAAAATTATTTGTACTAGGCTATAGAACTAGTTCAACTCTAGTGTAAAATTATTTGAACTAGCTTATAGAGCTAGTTCAACTCTAGTGTAAAATTATTTGTACTAGCTTATAGAGCTAGTTCAACTCTAGTGTAAAATTATTTGTACTAGGCTATAGAGCTAGTTCAACTGAAGTGTAAAATTATTTGAACTAGCTTATAGAGCTAGTTCAACTCTGATGTAATAACATTATTTGTACTAGGCTATAGAGCTAGTTCAACTCTAGTGTAAAATTATTTGAACTAGCTTATAGAGCTAGTTCAACTCTAGTGTAAAATTATTTGTACTAGGCTATAGAGCTAGTTCAACTCTAGTGTAAAATTATTTGAACTAGCTTATAGAGCTAGTTCAACTCTAGTGTAAAATTATTTGAACTAGCTTATGAGCTAGTTCAACTCTAGTGTAAAATTATTTGTACTAGGCTATAAAGCTAGTTCAACTCAAGTGTAAAATTATTTGAACTAGCTTATAGAGCTAGTTCAACTCTAGTATAAAATTATTTGTACTAGGCTATAGAGCTAGTTCAACTCTAGTGTAAAATTATTTGAACTAGCTTATTGAGCTAGTTCAACTCTAGTTTAAAATTATTTGAACTAGGCTATAGAGCTAGTTCAACTCTAGAGTAAAATTATTTGAACTAGCTTTATAGAGCTAGTTCAACTCTAGTGTAAAATTATTTGAACTAGCTTATAGAGCTAGTTCAACTCTAGTGTAAAATTATTTGTACTAGGCTATAGAGCTAGTTCAACTCTAGTGTAAAATTATTTGAACTAGATTATAGAGCTAGTTCAACTCTAGTGTAAAATTTATTTGAACTGAGCTTATAGAGCTAGTTCAACTCTAGTGTAAAATTATTTGTACTAGGCTATAGAGCTAGTTCAACTGAAGTGTAAAATTATTTTAACTAGCTTATAGAGCTAGTTCAACTCTAGTGTAAAATTATTTGAACTAGGCTATAGAGCTAGTTCAACTCTAGTGTAAAAAATTATTTGCTTCAACTATTTGAACTAGCTTATAGAGCTAGTTCAACTCTAGTGTAAAATTAGGCTTTAGTTCAACAATAGGGTAAAATTGTTTTAACTATCTTATTGAGCTAGACTCTAGTGTAAGAGCTAGTACGACTCTAGTGTAAATTATTTGTTCTAGGCTATAGAGCTAGTTCAACTCTAGTGTAAAATTATTTGAACTAGCTTATAGAAGCTAGTTCAACTCTAGTGTAAAATTATGTGTACTAGGCTATAGAACTAGTTCAACTCTAGTGTAAAATTATTTGAACTAGCTTATAGAGCTAGTTCAACTCTAGTGTAAAATTATTTGAACTAGCTTATAGAGCTAGTTCAACTCTAGTGTAACATTATTTGTACTAGGCTATAGAGCTAGTTCAACAATAGGGTAAAATTGTTTTAACTATCTTATTGAGCTAGTTCGACTCTAGTGTAAGAGCTAGTACGACTCTAGTGTAAATTCATTTGTACTAGGCTATAGAGCTAGTTAGTGTAAATTATTTGAACTAGCTTATAGAGCTAGTTCAACTCTAGTGTAAAGTTATGTGTACTAGGCTATAGAACTAGTTCAACTCTAGTGTAAAATTATTTGAACTAGATTATAGAGCTAGTTCAACTCTAGTGTAAAATTATTTGAACTAGCTTATAGAGCTAGTTCAACTTTGAATGTAAAATTATTTGTACTAGGCTCTAGAGCTAGTTCAACTCAAGTGTAAAATTATTCGAACTAGCTTATAGAGCTAGTTCAACTCTAGTGTAAAATTATTTGTACTAGGATATAGAGCTAGTTCAACTCTAGTGTAAAACAATTTTAACTAGCTTATAGAGCTTCAACTCTAGTGTAAAATTATTTGAACTAGCTTATAGAGCTAGTTCAACTCTGAAATGTAAAATATTATTTGTACTAGGCTATAGAGCTAGTTCAACAATAGGGTAAAATTGTTTTAACTATCTTATTGAGCTAGTTAGACTCTAGTGTAAGAGCTAGTATGACTCTAGTGTAAATTCATTTGTACTAGGCTATAGAGCTAGTTCAACTCTAGTGTAAAAATTATTTGAACTAGCTTATAGAGCTAGTTCAACTCTAGTGTAAAATTATTTGTACTAGGCTATAGAGCTAGTTCAACTCTAGTGTAAAACAATTTTAACTTCAGCTTACAGAGGCTTCAACTCTAGTGTAAATTATTTGAACTAGCTTATAGAGCTAGTTCAACTCTAGAGTAATATTATTTGTACTAGGCTTTAGAGAGCTAGTTCAACACTAAGGTAAAATTGTTTTAACTATCTTATTGAGCTAGTTAGACTCTAAGTGTGGAGCTAATGCGACTCTAGTGTAAATTTATTTGTACTAGGCTATAGAGCTAGTTCAACTCTAGTGTAAAAATTATTTGAACTAGCTTATAGAGCTAGTTCAACTCTAGTCTAAAATTATTTGAACTGGCTTATGAGCTAGTTCAACTCTAAATGTAAAACATTATTTGTACTAGGCTATAGAGCTAGTTCAACTGAAGTGTAAAATTATTTGAACTAGCTTATAGAGCTAGTTCAACTCTAGTGTAAAATTATTTGTACTAGGCTATAGAGCTAGTTCAACAATAGGGTAAAATTGTTTTAACTATCTTATTGAGCTAGTTAGAGCTCTAGTGTAAAGCTAGTATGACTCTAGTGTAAATTCATTTGTTCTAGGCTATAGAGCTAGTTCAACTCCAGTGTAAAATTATTTGAACTAGCTTATAGAGCTAGTTCAACTCTAGTGTAAAATTATTTGTACTAGGCTATAGAACTAGTTCAACTCTAGTGTAAAA
>JAHIAM010005356.1:0-48541 GCA_021605205.1 Aegilops longissima
TTTGAATCCTCTAAACCCTTCCCTTTACTTTCTTGCAAGTTGCATGCTTTATTTTCTGCTGCCAATATACTCTTTGCATGCTTGCATGAATTGTGTGATGATTGCTTGACTTATCCAAAAATAGTTAAAATCTGCCAAACTATAAAATTGGGAAAAGGTTAAGTTTTTATTGGTCAAGTAGTCTAATCACCCCCCCTCTAGACATACTTCAAGGTCCTACAAGTGGTATCAGAGCTTTGGTCTCCATTTTCTTTGATTTCCATAGCTTTTGGTGGTCATAGCCTTGGTTTCACAACCTAGGAGAGTATGGCGTCTAGCGAGGAAAATTATCACCGTAGAGGTCCTTACTTTGATGGTACTAATTTTGCTAGTTGGAAGCATAAGATGAAAATGCATATTCTTGGACATAACCCCGCCGTTTGGGCAATTATTGGTATTGGCTTGCAAGGTGAATTCTTTGATGGGAGAGAACCGAACCGTGCAGCTAATGCGGAAGAATTGAAGATGTTGCAATACAAAGCTCAAGCATGTGACATCATCTTCAACGGATTGTGCCCCGAAGAATTCAACAAAATCAGCCGTCTTGAGAATGCAAAGGAAATTTGGGATACTTTGATTGATATGCACGAAGCTACCGAATCCGTCAAGGAATCCAAGTTGGATGTTGTAGCGACCAGACCCCAAACAGTCTGATCTCTGTGCTCAGTGTCATCCCTGGATCAGTAATGCTGACACCACACAGTACTCGGAGGATTTATAACAGAGTAGCAATCACACACTTATTACAATCGAATGTCTCAAGAGAGAACTTAATAAAATAAGTATGGCTTAAGGCCATCTAAATACGATAACATCGGAAGTCTTGGAAGAATAAGCGAGTCCATCAACTCCAACGGCATCACTGAGTATAGAACCACGACCTAAGCACCTTACTCGTCGTCTGAAAAGTCTGCAACATGAAACGTTGCAGCCCGAAAACGGGTCAACACATGGAATATGCTGGCAATGTAACACATAGAGAATAATGGAAGAATAAGCCTATACTACATGCATATTTGGCTGGTGGAAAGCTCTATGGTTACAATTTTTGCGTAAAGCCAATTTTTCCCTACTGCAAAGGAATAAATTTGTTTAACTATCATGGTGGTTGTGAAACATTGAGAATGGTTGACAGCATCCTCAATCCCAATTAAAAGTACTCACTAAAAACCCAACAATATTAATTAAAAGTAACATGATGAGATTCACATGATATCCCAGTACTAGATACTCAAGATGTCCATAACCGGGGACACGGCTAACCATGATTAGTTTATACACTCTGCAGAGGTTTATGACTTTTCCCCACAAGACTTGATCGCCTCCGCTGGATTTCTCGACTACATGATGTTTGAGAAACGGATGACCGAGACATAGTCTTTCTAAGCGCTTAGCACCTTACATGTGGGTAGACCGGTACACCTACTTTCCCCTACATCTGCTAGTCTACCCGTAAGAGTTCGCACAACTTAATCAACTATTCCAGAGCCCATAATGGCTTGTGGCTGCACACGGAAGTTTCTAGTTTGAATAATCTCATGATCCCTTTGAGCCTGGGTGGCGGTCCGAAGAAATACACGCAAGTCCTGATGGAAACTAGGTGCCTCAATCCACCTAGATGTGTGTTTAAGTTGCCACCTTAAATAAACCATTAATTAACAATCTCACATCTGTCATGGATACACTCACCCAATCCACGTCTACTAGCATAGCATGACATAATAAGCAAACGTAGAAGTAACTCCCAAGGGTTTGAAAATAAACAGGTAATAGGTACTACCTCAACTACTTCCCAAAACCCACAAGTTAAACAGGTTATTCGGAAAGAGGGTTTCGAGACGAAACTCCAGGCGCTTGAATCGCCTGATTCCAATAAACGAGCGAAAAGTTATACTAAAACGAAAATCGGATCAAGAATCACAATCAGAAAAATCATGAATTAAATCCGAGAAAAAGAAAAACGATGAACGGGTTAACGAACGGACGTCCGTTAACTGAACTAATCTGACGAACGCGTTCATTAAAAACGAACGAACGAACGAACATTCGCTATTTAACCGAACCGGAAAAAACCGATCTAAATAAAAAAACGAGAACTAAAAAAACCGAAAATAAACCGAAGAAAAACCGCCCGGTTTTTTTTAAAAAACCGGCTGCACGGTTTACGAGGCAGCGGCGAACCTCGGCGGCGGGGTCGGCGGCGAGTCGGCGGTGGGGTCCGGCGACGGCGTCCGGCATGGCATGGTGGCGGCGGCTAGGGTTAGGGTTTGAGGCGGGTTGGGCGGTGGGTGGCGGTGGTATTGGCGCCGCGGCTCGGGTGGGCTGGGCGTGGCGGCGCTTTATAGTGCCCCGAAGGAGTCCCGCCGGCACGGCCAAGGTCGGTCTGCGTTTTTTAATAATTCTGCAGAAGAAAAATAAAAAGAAATACTAAACGAACTCCAAAAATCCCGAAATAAATTTCCCCCGGCTTCTAAAATCAAGCCAGACAAGATGAACATTTATTTGGGGCCTAAATGCAATTTTGAAAAAACACGCATTTTCCTAAATTCAAATAAAAAGGCGAAAAACTCCAAAATAAAATCTTATTTGATTTTATTATTAAATCTTCATTATTTATTTATTTTGGGAAAGTCATTTTATTCCCTCTCTCATATTTTGACAGTAGAAATAATTGAAGATAAAATAATTAAAATCAAATGATCCTATTTTCAAAATTTGAGAAAACTCAAATATGAAAATAACGAAATCCCCAACTCTCTCCGTGGGTCCTTGAGTTGTGTAGAATTTATAGGATCGAGCAAAAATGCAACGAAAAAAATATGATATGCAATGATGCTCTATGTATAACATTCCAAATTGAATATTTGGGATGTTACAAACCTACCCCCTTAAGATGAATCTCGCCCTCGAGATTCGGGTTGGCTAGAAAATAGGTGAGGTGGTCCTTAACAAATCTTCCTCTCGCTCTGTGTGGCTTCTTCCTCGGTGTGGTGGCTCCTTTGAACTTTGCAAAACTTGATAACCTCATCATGCGAGTAACTCGACTAGCAAACTCGAGAATCTTAACTGGTTTCTCCTCATTGGTCAAATCATCATTCAACTGAATCGCCTCTAGTGGCACAGTATCTCTCAGTGGTATATCAGCCATCTCTGCGTGACACTTCTTCAACTGAGAAACATGAAACACATCATGAACACCTGACAAACCTTCGGGTAATTCCAACTTGTACGCAACTTCTCCCATACGTTCCAAAACACGATATGGTCCTACAAATGGGGGTGCTAACTTTCCTTTAACACCAAAACGCTTATCTCCTCGAAGTGGCGATACACGAAGAGAAACTCTGTCTCCGACTTCGTATTCTGTCTCCTTGCGTTTTGAGTCTGCATAGCTCTTCTGTCTTGACTGGGCTACCTTGAGCCTATCGCGATTTAACTTTACTTTCCGTTCAGACTCAATCAAATCCGGTCCAAACAACTGGCAGTCTCCAACTTCATCCCACAACAACGGGGTTCTGCACCTCCTTTCGTACAAGGCTTCGAAAGGGTCCATCTTCAAACTAGATTGATAACTGTTGTTGTAAGAAAACTCCGCATATGGCAAATTTTCGTCCCAGCTGGATCCATAATCCAAAGCACAAGCTCTAAGCATATCCTCCGAAATCTGGTTGACTCTCTCGGTTTGTCCATCTTTTTGTGGATGAAAAGCTGTGCTAAACTCCACTGGTTCCCAAAGTTTCATGCAATCGCTTCCGAACTTTGAGGTGAATTGGGTTCCTCTATCCGTCACGATACTCCTCGGAACTCCATGCAATCATACAATCTGGTCATGTATATCTTAGCCAATTTGGCTTCTTTGTAGGTAGTCTTTATGGAATGAAATGAGCTACCTTCGTCAAACGATCGACTACAACCCAAATCGAGTCATAGCCTGAACGGGTCCTGGGCAATCCCGTGATGAAATCCATACCTAGTTTATCCCACTTCCATTCGGTATCGGCAATGGTCTGTAATAATCCTTTGGCTTCGATGTTACGCCTTTACCCTCGACATACATCACAAACTGCTACTCATAATTGCAATATCCTTCTTCATTCCGGTCCACCAGAAAGTATTCTTCAAATCCAAATACATCTTGTTATTTCCTGGGTGAATCGAATATGGTGAATCATGTGCCTCTTGTAGAATCAACTTCCTGATCTCCGGGTCATTGGGCACATAAACACGGTCTTCAAACCATAGGGTATCGTGCTCATCCTCACGAAATCCCTTAGCTTTTCCTTCGCTCATTTTCTCCTTTATAGAGGCAATCTCTTTGTCAGTCTTCTGAGCTTCCCTGATTTTGTCCATCAAAGTTGGCTGAATCTCCAATGCTGCTACATAGCCTCTCGGAACTATTTTCAAACATAGCTCTCGAAGATCCTCGGCTAACTCCTTTGGTATTTGTCCTATCATTAGTGTGTTGACGTGACTCTTACGGCTCAACGCGTCTGCTACAACGTTAGCCTTTCCGGGGTGATAATGTAATCTCATATCATAATATTTAATAAGCTCCAACCATCTCCTCTGCCTGAGATTTAGCTCCTTCTGCGTGAAGATGTACTTTAAACTCTTGTGATCCGTATACACCTCACAATGGTTCCCAATAAGAAAATGTCTCCAAGTCTTCAGCGCATGCACTAGGCTGCTAACTCCAAATCATGCGTGGCATAGTTTAGCTCATGAGGCTTAGGCCCTGTTTGGTTCAGCTTTTATCAACGGATTCCGCTGCCGCGCAGCAGAATCTGAACCAAAGGGCAAACCCAGCAAAATCCGATTCCAGAAATCTGCTGCCAAAATCTGAACCAAAAGCGGAAGCAGCCCAGGACGTGCTTTCCAAAATCTGATTCTGCTGCGGGCCAAAATCTGAAAAAGTTGTATCAGCTGGTTTGCCAAATGACCTATATCTTTTCACATCAGATTTTCCACAACTACTTTTCCACAACAGATTTTTCACATCTGCTTTTAGAAATCCACAGCCGAACCAAACAGGGCCTTAAGCTGTCGTGAAGCATACGAAACAACTCTTCCCTCCTGCATAAGCACTGCTCCAAGTCCTCTACGTGAAGCGTCGCAATACACCTCATAATCCTTGGTCCGATCCGCAAGATTAACCTTTGGTGAGGTAACCAAACGTTTCTTCAACTCTTGGAAACTAGCTTCACACTCCTCAGTCCATATGAACTTGGTATCCTTCTTCAACAATTCTGTCATAGGCTTCGCAATCCTTGAGAAATTCTTAATAAATCTCCGGTAGTATCCTGCGAGTCCAAGGAAACTCCGGATCTCTCCAACTGTTGTTGGCGCTTCCCGCTTGTCAAAGTGACAACTTTAGTGGGTCTCATCGCTATACCTTCTCCGGATATAACATGTCCAGAAATCCAACTTCCTTCAACCAAAACTCACACTTGCTGAACTTGGCATATAACCGGTGTTCCCCGAGCTTCTCGAGTACCAAACATAAGTGTTCCTTATGTTCCTCTTCATTCTTCGAGTAAACCAAAATATCATCAATGAACACCACGATTTAACTTATCCAAAACTCCATAAACACTTTGTTCATCATGTTCATAAAATAGGCTGGGGCGTTAGTCAGACCAAATGACATAACGGTATACTCATACAGCCCGTACCTGGTGGTAAAAGTCGTCTTAGGTATATCCTGCTCTCGAATCTTCAACTGATGGTACCCTGATCGCAAATCGATCTTGGAATACACCTTAGCTCCTTGCAATTGGTCGAACAAGTCATTGATCATCGGCAACGGGTATTTGTTCTTAATGGTCACTTCATTCAATCCGCGATAATCAACAACCATTCTTAATGATCCATCCTTCTTCTCCACTAGAAGTACTGGTGATCCCCAAGGCGAAGAACTTGGGCGAATAAAACCTTTATCCAGTAACTCCTTAATCTGCTTCTTAATTTCCTCCAAATCTTGGGCTGGCATCCTATACGGTCTCTTAGATATCGGCCCAGTGCCTGGCAGTAGTTCAATCAGAAATTCAATGTCTCTATCCGGTGGCATGCCTGGCAACTCTTCTGGGAATACATCGGGGAAATCCCTTACCACTGGTACTTCCTCCTGCACAACTCCTGATAAGGAATTTACATGTGCCCTTATCGGCTCATGCCGTGATACATACTTGATTCTCTTTCCTTCTGGTGTCGTAAGCAAAATTGTCTTACTGGCGCAATCGATGTTTCCTCCATACATCGACAACCAATCCATACCAAGAATTACATCCAATCCTTGGGATTCCAATATAATTAAATCCGTTGGGAAAACATGCCTCCCTATACTTAATGGCACTTGAAAACATCCTTGACTGGCCATATACTCCGCTCCCGGTGAGCTTACTATCATGGGTGTCTTAAGAGTCCTAGTGGGCAGGCTAAACTTATCCACAAATCCCCTTGATATGTATGAATGCGATGCACCAGTATCAAAAAGAACAACTGCAGTAAATGACTTAACCAAAAACTTACCTATTACTGCATATGGCTGAGCTTCAACCTCCTCCACGGTAACGTGGTTCACTTGTCCTCTGTTGAAAGGGTTCGGCTTCTTTCCTGAGCTTCCATTGCCATTACCATTTTGGCCTTCTGTACAATCATTTGCATAATGCCCGGTCTTGCGGCACTTAAAGCAAGTGATGTGGCTCAGGTCTACCTTGGTTGGGGCCGACGGGTTGGTGCGGTTTTGTCCGTTGCTTCCTCCATTCCCGTTTCCATTCTTTGTGCCATTATGATTGTGCGAGCTGCCTCCTCCATGAGTATGTTGAAATTGTCCTCCTGTCTTTGGGGTAAAGCATAGCTTCTGCTGAGCTCCAGAGTTATACTTCCCCTGTCCATACTTTCTCTTGCGATTTTCAATCTGCTGCTGCTTCCCTTCAATCATAAGAGCACGATCTACTAACTCCTGGTAGTTATTGAAGGTGGCTACCATCAACTGCATGCTCAGCTCATCATTCAGTCCTTCTAGAAACTTCTCCTGCTTAGCTGCATCCGTAGCAACGTCATCTGGGGCATAACGTGCTAGCTTATTGAAATCATCCACATACTGGCCAACTGTCCGTCCTCCTTGGCGCAAGTTACGAAACTCACGCTTCTTCATGGCCATAGCTCCTGCTGAAACATGGGCAGTACGGAAAGCTTGCTGAAACTGATCCCATGTGACAGTGTCTACTGGGTAAGTGGCTGTAAAATTCTCCCACCATGCTGCTGCGGGTCCTTCAAGCTGATGTGCGGCAAATTTCACCTTTTCTCCATCTGTACATCCTGCAGTGGTCAACTCCCTCCCTATCTTGCGGAGCCAATCATCTGCAACAATCGGCTCGGTGCTACTGGAAAACACCGGCGGGTTCAGCCTTAAGAAACGGGTCAAATGGTCAACAAGTGGTGGTGGCGGTGGGTTGTTGTTGTTGTTGTTGTTGTTGTTGTTGTTGTTGTTGTTGTTGTTGTTGTTGTTGTTGTTGTTGTTGTTGTTGCCTTGGTTCTGTACCAATGTTTGAATCAAGGCATTCTGCTGCTGAATCAACTGAGTGATCTCTGGCGGGAAAACAAATCCGGGGTCGCGTCTCGGAGGCATCTGAGGGGTTTAAAGAAAAGACAAGAGTTAAGAATAGAATGAGGTCTAGGGAGAAAACACTACCCATATGCACATGAGACAAATCACACAATATCACTCCAATCAATTCAAACAAGGGCATACAACGGTCTATCTATCGTTACAAAGTGCTGGGACTAAAACTAATCTAAAATGGGGGAATCTACTACTGTTATGGTGGTCAACTAGAAAAATTTCTCCGATGAAGACTCCATGATATCTGCTCCAGCTTCATCTTCGAAATCATCATCACTAGGATCGGAATCGGTGTCGTAGATGATGATGTAGTTCTCTGGACAGGTGCAATCTTCATCTTCTCCTCCGGGTGCTGAATTTCCCATGAGTTCTTCAATCTTCTCCTTAAGATCGCCGTTTTGTCCCACTAGAGCTACAATCTCCTCCATGTAGTCCTTGCGGGTGGCCTTCAGTTCTCCTTCTAATTCGATAATCTTGGCTTTTGCTGTCTTCAACTCCATCATGTCTGCGCACATCTGGTTCTCCTGGCGTCGGATGTGCTGATTTAACTCCTGGATGAAAGCTGCAATGGACCGATCCTTCTTAGTGCCAACTATCTCCCATTGTTCATCTCGGCGCCCGGAAATCTGGTAGATAGTATCCTTGAGGTCTTCTTTGTAAACTTCTCCAATGCGTCCGATGGTTATGTGAGCTACCATGCTCTTTCCCAGACTCCAAGTTGGTGCATTGAAAACACATTCTATGGGCTCCGTGACTGGCGCAAACGTCCTTCCGGGAACTTGAGCTTGAATCTTCCAGCGCTCTTCTTCAGGTAAAGTGGAATTGTAGGTCCCTGTGAAGCTTGGTATTCTGATGTTCAGGTACTTAGTGACTTCCTTCAGGTGTCGTCCAAAGGGTGTATCTTCATCCGGCTGGGTGAACTTGATCCTCGCTTCCATCATCCTAAAAGAATAGAAAAGATGAGGAGTCAGAAATGAGAAGAGAGTAGTGATCTAGGGCTTTTGCTTAATGGTCGTGTCCTACAATCAGCGTGTGCTCTGATACCATCTTTGTAGCGACCAGACCTCAAACAGTCTGATCTCTGTGCTTAGTGTCATCCCTGGATCAGTAATGCTGACACCACACAGTACTCGGAGGATTTATAACAGAGTAGCAATCACACACTTATTACAATCGAATGTCTCAAGAGAGAACTTAATAAAATAAATATGGCTTAAGGCCATCTAAATACGATAACAGCGGAAGTCTTGGAAGAATAAGCGAGTCCATCAACTCCAATGGCATCACTGAGTATAGAACCACGACCTAAGCACCTTACTAGTCGTCTGAAAAGTCTGCAACATGAAACGTTGCAGCCCGAAAACGGGCCAGCACATGGAATATTAATTAAAAGTAACATGATGAGATTCACATGATATCCAAGTACTATATACTCAAGATGTCCATAACCGGGGACACGGCTAACCATGATTAGTTTATACACTCTGCAGAGGTTTGCGCACTTTTCCCCACAAGACTCGATCGCCTCCGTTGGATTTCTCGCACTACATGATGTTTGAGAAACGGATGACCGAGACATAGTCTTTCAGAAGCGCTAGCACCTTACATGTGGGTAGACCGGTACACCTACTTTCCCCTACATCTGCTAGTCTACCCGTAAGAGTTCGCACAACTTAATCAACTATGCCAGAGCCCATAATGGCTTGTGGCTGCACACGGAAGTTTCTAGTTTGAATAATCTCATGATCCTTTTGAGCACGGGTGGCGGTCCAAGAAATACAGCAAGTCTCGATAGAAACCAGTGCCTCAATCCACCCAGATGTGTGTTTAAGTTGCCACCTTAAATAAACCATTAATTAACAATCTCACATCTGTCATGGATACACTCACCCAATCCACGTCTACTAGCATAGCATGGCATAATAAGCAAACGTAGAAGTAACTCCCAAGGGTTTGAAAATAAACAGGTAATAGGTACTATCTCAACTACTTCCCAAAACCCACAAGTTAATTAGATCCTAATCATGCAATGTTTGAGGATTGATCCAATGCAATAAAAACTGGGTATGAGAAGAGGTATGATCAAAGTGTTACTTGCCTTGTCGATGATCCATGAAACCTAGAGACTCAAGTAACAAAGCGACCGGGTATTCTATCGCAGACAAACAAGAATACAATAAGTACTCATCTAATGCACAGGTAAAACTCAAATAGATCTAACCAGATAGTTCAACTTAAGAACTCCGGTTCGCAAAAAGAATCGAATCAAACGAAGCAACGAAAGTCAAACGACGAAAGAAAACAGCTCCGTTTTACTAATCTGGATCTAAGTCAAATTTTACAGAAGCAAAAACTTGTTTAAGTTGGTTATTCGGAAAGAGGGTTTTGAGACGAAACTCCAGGCGCTTGAATCGCCTGATTCTGATAAACGAGCGAAAAGTTATACTAAAACGAAAATCGGATCAAGAATCGTGATCAGAAAAATCACGAATTAAATCCGAGAAAAAGAAAAACGACGAACGGGTTAACGAACGGACGTTCGTTAACTAAACTAATCTGACGAACGTGTTCGTTAAAAACGAACGAACGAACGAACGTTCGCTATTTAACCGAACCGAAAAAAAACGATCTAAATAAAAAAACGAGAACTAAAAAAAACCGAAATAAACCGAAGAAAAACCGCATGGTTTTTAGAAAATAAACCGGGGGCACGGTTTATGAGGCGGCGAACCTCGGCGGCGGGTCGGCAAGTAGTCGGCGACGGGTCCGCGACAGCGTCCGTGGCGGCGGCGGCGTGGCATGGCGGCTAGGTTAGGGTTTCAGTGGGTTGAAATTTGGAGGCGCGGTGGGCAAGGGCGGCGACTCGGGTGTCTTTGGGCGTGGGCGGCGCTTTATATAGTGCCCCCCGAGCGGAGTCCCGCTAGGGCACGGCCCAAGGTCGGTGCGCGTTTTTTTAAAATAATTCCGCGCAGAAGAAAAATAAAAAGAAATACTAAACGAACTCCAAAAATACCGAAATAAATTTTCCCCGGCTTCTAAAATCAAGCCGGACAAGATGAACATTTATTTGGGGCCTAAATGCAATTTTGGAAAATGCGCATTTCTCCTAAATTCAAATAAAAAGGCGAAAAAGTCCAAAATAAAATCTTATTTGATTTTATTATTAAATCTTCATTATTTTTTATTTTGGGAAAGTCATTTTATTCCCTCTCTCATATTTTGATAGTAGAAATAATTGAAGATAAAATAATTAAAATCAAATGATCCTATTTTCAAAATTTGAGAAAACTCAAATATGAAAGTAACGAAATCCCCAACTCTCTCCGTGGGTCCTTGAGTTGTGTAGAATTTCTAGGATCGAGCAAAAATGCATGAAAAAAATATGATATGCAATGATGCTCTATGTATAACATTCAAAATTGAAAATTTGGGATGTTACAGATGTGCTCAAAGTCACTTGACAAGTTCAAAATGAAGGATGGTGAAGGTGTCATTTGAAATGTACTCTAGGCTTGCTCTTATCACAAATGAGATTGCGGCTTAGGGAGTGAAGAGATGACCAACAAATTCATCATCAAGAAGATCCTAAGAGCATTGGATGGAAAGTATGATACCGTGTGCACATTGATCCAAATGATGCCAAACTACAAAGATCTCAAGCCAACGGAAGTCATTGGAAGGATTGTTGCTCATGAGATGTCACTCAAGGACAAGGAGGAACTTCACAACAAGTCAAGTGGTGCTTACAAAGCCTCAAGTGAAGCCCCCACATCATCAAGTGAGAAACCAACCTTCAATGAAGAATTGAGCTTAATGGTGAAGAACTTCAACAAGTTCTACAAAAGTAGAAGCAAAGAAAGAAGCTCCAAGTCAAGGTATTACAATGACAAAAGATCTTCTAGTCGAGAGAGCAATTGCTACAATTATGGGAGACCCGGACACTACTCCAATGAGTGTACGGGACCCTACAAAAGAAGAGAAGATTCTCCAAAAAGTAGAAGCAAAAGAAAAGAATCACCACCGAGAGAGAGGAGGAGTAGAGATGATCGTTATGAACGAAGACCCTCACGGAGAAGCAAGGATTCGGAAAGGAAGGACAAGTCATCAAGGAGCTACACAAAACGAAGACATCAAGCTCATGTTGGTGAATGGGTTTCCGGCCCGACTCCACCATCACTCCGAGAGAAGCTATCACTCCGACTCCAAATATACTCAAGATGAAGGTGTTGCGGTCTAGCACTTGCGCCAACCAAATCCTCGACATATTTGATTCACCAAATGAAGGAATTGGAAGATGCTTCATGGCCAAAGGTCCTAAGGTAACACATCCCAGTATGTTGATTTCAATAGTGATGAAGATGACTTGCTAGGTGATGATGATTTACTTGTTGACAAGTCTAGTGATGAATACTATGATGAAACGTCAATTAATCATGCAAATCAAACGAATGACAATGATAAGGAGAAAATTGAGCTTCTAACTAAAGAACTAAACACTCTTAAATTGGCTCATGAAACTATCTTCGAAGATCATCGAGAACTTTTAAGGGCTCATGAGAAGTTACGCTTTGAAAAGATCAATCTTGAGCAAGAGCATGAGTTCTTAAAGGCAATCAATGATGATCTCCGCAAGAAAAGTTCTTCTTACATTGCCAAGCGTTTACTCTTATCTACTCACATGCCTCAAGTCAAGTCTAGTAACAAGTACACGAAAGATACTTCCTCTAGTAGTAACAATAATAATGTCAAATACAATGTTGTTGCTTCTAGTAGATCTCTTGATTCCACTAATGATTCTCTTAGCCAAGTTACACTTGAGCAAGAAAATAGTTTATTGAAGGGAATTATAGAGAAAGGTGTTTACAAGAGCCTTGCTGGGAGTAAGCAATTCGAGGAAATTGTACGCAAGCAAGGAAGGCACCGGAAGAATCAAGGTGTTGGATTTGAACGAAAGTTCAACGCCAATGGAGTTGAGTGGGAAGAAGATCAATACCCCAAGACAAAGTTTGTTCCTCAACAAGAGAAGTATGATCCTACTTCCTTCAAGGGGACACAAGCTCAAGATGATCTTCCACCACAAGACCACAAGAACAAAGGCAAGGACAAGCTTCAAGAAGAGATTGATGCATTTGAAGAAGCACCTAAAGCCTCGTTCGAGTGGGTTCCCAAGACTACGTCAAGTTCTACTTCATCAAGTACAACTACAAGTCCAAGGATTCCCATCAAGATGATGCGGATCCTGAAGAAGAAGAACTAGAGAGTTCTTGAGGGTGACTCCGCCAACATTCTTCACTCATATCATTTTGGTGAGAACAAGTGCAATCAACTTTCACATCTTGCACTAGTTTAAGGAGTCACAAACCCTCATGTTGGTAATGCAAGGGACAAGGTAACCTAATGTTTTCATGGACATCATCTTGTGTGTGCATCACTCTATGTCTATGGATATTCTTGTTTGTTCCTTATGGGACTAACCCATGTAGGCAAGTTGAAAGTGCAACTCACTCCAAAGGATTGCTCCAAATGATCTACATCAACATTGAGCATCTACATCTTCAACACCTACATGAAGTCATCATCGACAAAACCCAAGGTTAGTTCAACCCTCTAAGGGGGGATCTCACATCTAGGGGGAGCTTAACTCTAAGAATTGAGTCAAAGCAACTCTAATGATGTGAACACATTAATGCATTATGTAAAAGTGGTAACCCCACTTGAGCTTAAACGATGAGTATGACCTATGATCAAATGTTCTCATTTGACTCCTAAGTCAATATACTCATATATAGATGACCTAGTCATCGCCAATTGTTTGATAGATGCTAGAATTGGTAGGACATCCACTTGTTGTTTTGTTTGATTGGTTCTTTCTTCTTTTGGCCAAGTGGATGGACAAGAATGCCTAAGAACCTTCTTTAGCTATCTATGCTTTTCTCGTCTCAAACTCTATTCATGCTACATCACAAAATTTAATCAAGTCAGATTCGAACCACTCTGTGTGAGGAGCACTCAGAGTCCCTGATTCATCATAGACTTAAACTTCCAAAACCTCTTAATGATTCTCGATCTGACCGATCCTTCCATTTCGGTCCTACCGAGATCATCAAGTTGATCTGAGTTTTCAATCTCGGTGCAACCGATTTGAACTTTTCGGTCACACCGAGTTGTCAGAATCGCTTGCAGTTATGCATCTCGGTGCCACCGAGTTGTTCCACTCGGTCACACCGGCTGTGGTCGGGCTATATATAGTCACGGGCAAAATTTTGAAATTTCTCCAAACCTTCGCCGCACATCAGCTCGCTCTGCCATCGTGGTCTCCGGATCGTCTCCTCGCCGCCAGCAGCCTCCTGTTGCTGGTCTTCGCCACCGTCAACAGATGTCGTCCCCGCCGTTGCCGCCGTAGCAAGTCCACCGCCAAGTTAGGGTATGGACTTGATCTTTGTGCTATCCATGTCTGATTCCTAGCACATTGTTTTCACATTGAATCTTGCCACGATTGCAACTCATCTATCCAGCCAAAGTAGTTCATAGATTAGTTGTGATTCGAATTTTTAGGTTTAGGTTTCCGCCGAAACCATCTCGGACCCACCGAGTTGAAAAACTCGGTCTCACCGATTTGGCTTATGCCATTGCACAAGTGACTCTCGGTCTGACCGAGATTTACTAATCGGTGCAACCGATTTGAGAATTTTGTGAAACCCTAGCAGTCTCGGTGCCATCGAACTGAAACTCGTCCAACCGAGATCATCGATTTAGGTTCCAAAACTGCTTCGTATCACCGAGTTTGAAAATCGGTGGATCCGAAATGCTTCTGTGGAAAACTAAAACTGAACTTTTGAGTCATTCTTTTGCAAAAACCTCTGCATTTTGTGATGCTCATCTTTTGTATCTCATCTATAAATTCTTCACAGGGTCAGCAGTCAGCTTTTGCAATATGTCTGATCAAAGTGACAGCCAGAACATGTCAGAAGAGCAGATAAACTTGAGTGAGGGCACTAGTCCCTCAACTTCAGATGAAGGGAGCAGAAGTACTCCTAGCAATTTGCCTAAGGCTGCTACTAGGCAAAGGAGGAAAAGAAATTCAGATTCAGAGGATGAAGATTACAGGGCTGAGGAAGATGAGGCAACTTCAAAGAAAGAGGTGGTCAAGAAGGAAAGGGTCATGAAGACCAAAAGGACTGCAGGAAGACAACCAATGTCTAAGGCCAGAACATCAACTAAACTACCTGAAAATCCTGATCCCAAAGAGCTAGTTGCTGAGAGCAAGAAGAGGAAGGAAAGGGTCAAGATGACCAAGGCCAGAGTTATTGGGAAGCCTTCCATGATGGAAGAGGAAGAGCCTGCTGCACCAGCACCAAAGGCACCAAAGCTAATGGGTGATGCAATCAGATCAGGGGCTGCCACATCTAAGCCCAAGGAAGCACCCAAAGCTGCCCCCAAGGCCAAGTCAGCACCAAAGAGGAATACTAGGAGTATTCCAGCTGCTGAGAAGAACAAGGCTCCAATGCCTGAGGTTGATGAGGAAGATGAAGAAGGACAAGTTCTGAGGAAGCTCAAGCCAAAGATACCAGACCACAATGATGCCCATCCTGTGGCTGAGAACATGAGAGTCAGGAAGGACTCATGATTGAGGGAATGGAGATTGGAAGATCCATATGCATCAAGGAGAAGAACTGTTGTTGACTACAGGTTCCATACAAAGGAATAGCAGGACTTTTATGAGACCATTCTGTTGGACAAGAAGATCATTGTCTGTGACATGAGATGGGTCGACTGGAACTTCATCAAGGAGAATGAAGAGCACTATCCTGGAGTGCAGGACAGCTTTGTGAGTTGTGGAGTTGCAGATTTTGTTGGGCAGAAGCTCACAAATTGGAATGATGAGCTTATCATGCAGTTTTACTCCACATCACATTTCTACCCAGATGGGAGAATTGTTTGATGCTCAAGGTACAAGGTACCAGATCAACTGTTGAGGAGGGCAAAGCTGATAAATGCCCCAGAGGAGAATGAGGATGACCTAGACATCTATGCAAATAAGAAAAAGGATCACAATTCAATGGCTCACATGTACAAGGAAATTCCAAACAAGGCATTAGCAACTCACAAGTTTGGATCGGTTCACTATCTCTTTGTCGTGGTTGCCAACTATCAATTGGATTCTGAGGCACACTTTGTTGCCCAAGTCTCGTGACCATAACATGATCAGAGGGCATGCCATCAACATGTTGCATGTGTTTGATGTGCCACAAAAGTTTAAAGTCTTGAGCCTGATCATTGAAACTATCAAGAGGACTGCAGCAGATTAGAAGAGGAGCTGTGGATATGCACCTCAGATTCAAGAACTGATAAACTCAAAGATGGGCACATGAAAATATCAGTTGGATAAGGAACACTTTCCACTTTATCCAAAGTTTGAGGACAATGAGGTTGTCATGAATGAAGATGATCCACAATCAGTCCAAGCTCAGGAGAAGAAAGAGAAGGCAAAGAGGGAGAAGGCTGCCAAGATGCCAACTCAAGAGGAGGCATCTGAGTATCTCTTGAAGAACAAGCAGGAGCAGCTTGGTTACTTAATAGCATCAACCTTGAGGATTGAGAAGGGATTGGCCACCCTAACTCAAAATCAGGAGAGCCTGGAGAGGATCATAGAACAAAAGTTCTATAACTTAGATGTGAAGGTAACTGAGATTCAGAATGCAGTGGAGGAGCTACAAGAAGACATGCAGGAGAGGAAGGGTAAGACAACAACAAATGTGTTTGCCAGAGTGCCTAGAGCCCAGAGGTCACCAGCTGTGCTAGTTTCTGACACAAGAGCAACTTCTTCTGCACCAGCTACAACCTCAGTGCCACCAGCTCCAGCACCTTCATCATCTCCAGCTCCATCTACATCAACTGAAGTCTTCGTCCAAGGAGCCATCTCTACACCACCACCTGAAGATCAAGCCTGGGAGTCGATCTAGCACTATGCATTTTCTATGAACTTTTTGGTAACTTGTTGCCAAAGGGGGAGAACAATGTATAGATCATAGGCTTCAAGAGAGAGTGTGTTGCTTTTGTTCTCTCTTGCTTTATTTGTCTCTCTTGCTTTATTTGGTGGTTTTTCAAAACTTTGTTTGCTTTTGGTTGAGATATTATGTTTGTGAGACATTGATGATCATGTGTTTGATCATAAGCTACACTTATGCATGCTTGATATTATCCTATCTATCTTATGTGATCACTCACTTTGCTTGGTGATGAGTGCATGTATTCATTGTTTATTATTTTGAGCGCTCCACCAAGATGTATGTGACATGGAAGAGTAACCCATGAGCCTAATTCATTGTGCATTTGCAGTCCAAAGCAAATCTAAAACTATGCACAAATTTAGGGGGAGCTCTTGCTTATCACATACTTCTCAAAGCGACGATGTTATTTAAATCTTATTATCTTTTGTCGAGCTTTGATCTATATGTTGTCATCAATTACCAAAAGGGGAGATTGAAAGTGCAACTATCCCTAGGTGGTTTTGGTAATTCATAACAACATATAGCTCATTGAGCTAATGCTATTCCAAGACTATTATTTCGGAAAGCTCAATGAATGGCATGGCATGGATGATGAAAGTGGATCCTCAAAATACTAAGCACAAGGATTGGCTCAAGCTCAAAAGCTCAAGACTCTTCATTTTACATTTTAGTGATCCAAGATCACATTGAGTCTATAGGAAAATGTCAGGACCCCGATTCCAAGTCACATCGATCTAGCCGGTAACACCTCATATCACTTTGCGGCCTCACGCACGGTATTCCCATGGGTGTCGCCTTACCATGGCCGGGACCGTTTGCCTTTTGGCTCACGATATGATCGTGTCGCTAGCATCCATATGACAGAGAACCCGGGCCGACATGGCTAGTCGTGAACCCAAAGCGGCACTAACCCATGGGGACAGGCATACATGAATCAACTTCGAGCATGTCGGTCATCAACGTATGAATCCGGGCTGTAGCACTGGCTAACAGGACTCGTAACCTGGCTGTAGCAGGCTAGGCAGGACTCGGATGTCACCGCGTGACATTTCCCAAGGGATGTATACAGAACGAAGTGAAACACATGCCGCCAGTCAAATGTCCAGAGCAGTAGTCTTTGGGCTAGCGAGACTCGGTGAACGGGCTGTAGCGGACTACTATCGCTCAGAAGCACTAGACTACATTTCCCCATAAGAGAGGCTGCCAAGGATAAACAACTAGATTGTCGGATCCAACACATACCAAGCATTTCAAACATACACACAATATGCTCGATATGTGTAAATACAACATGGCATCACAACACAACTCTACGACTCAAGTATTATTCATTAGGCTCCGAGGAGCGAGATATTACAAACATGGTCTCATGACCCAACATTCAGAGCATACAAGTCAAAACACAAGCGGAAGCTAAACATGTCCGAGTACAGATAACTAAAATGAAAAAGGCTGAGAAGCCCGACTATCTACCAGATCTGCCGAGGCACAAGATCGTAGCTGAGGTAACAAGCTAAACGCCGAAGTCCATGCGGAACTACTAGCGAGACTGACGTCTCTCTGCAAAACATAAAATAAGCAAACATGAGTACAAATGTACTCAGCAAGACTTACATCAGAACTAACTACATATGCATCATTATCAAAAGGGGGTGGTGGAGTTTGACTGCAGCAAGCCAGCTTTGACTCGGTGGCTATCCTAAACTAAGACTGCAAGTAACTCTTTTGAGGTGGCGCACACGAGTCCACATATTCACCATATCAATACACCATTATGGATCCGCTCCCGTCTCCCTACGAGAACGCCATCCATAGCACTCACGCTTTTCTTGCGCATTTTAGAGTATCCACTTTCACTTGTCTATGAACTGTTATAGGCAACCCAAGTCCTTTATCATGACACGGCTATTGAATAGATCATATTAAGCCTGCAGGGTGTACTTCTTCACACACGCCTCGCCACTTACCGCCATGTACACCTCGTGTATCTCGGCAACCTTCAAGCGGAAGCTTTGGCAGGGAGTCGGCCACGACCTGACTAACCACACAAGTCTCTAGTCCAGGTTTATCGCCTATTCGGGTTCCATCCGCAAGGAGATCCGCCGGGTGTCGCCACGGCCCCAAATGATGTGTGCAGGGTTCCCAAGCCCACCTCGACGGGTGGTTCTACGCTTGGTACACCGTGCCACGGTGCCTAGTCTGTCCTAAGCCCACCTGCATCGGGTGCCACTTGGTAGACTACTAACACTACCTACAAACACCGTAAACTAGTTGCAACTCCCGGACAGAGATCAAGTTGATTAATAAGTCGAGAGGGTCGAGTTACTGGAACCCAATGTGTGGTAGTAACTGTTCATGGATCACAAACACGTAACTCAGTTCTCGAGGGCGGCTGCAATGAGATAACCCACCATGTACTCCTACATGGCCTCTCACCGCTACCTTTACCAAATCGTGTTCACACACTTAGCTCTCAATAGTAGGACATGTTCACACACCTCTGATTCATCCCTGATAAATCAGACCTGACTCAACTCTAAGCAGTAGCAGGCATGACAAACAAGCATGAATGAGTAGGCACATCAGGGCTCAAACAACTCCTACTCATGCTAGTGGGTTTCATCTATTTACTATGGCAATGACAGGTCATGCAGAGGATAAAGGGGTTCAGCTACCGCAGCAAGTAACAGATGAATCGTAGTTGTCCTAATGCAGTAAAAGAGAGCAAGAGCGAGAGAGTGGGATTATATCAGAATGAACAAGGGGGTTTTGCTTGCCTGGCACTTCTGAAGATAATATAGTTCTTCATCCGTGTCATCGAACTCATCGTCGGGATACGCCTACCGAGAGGAAACAAGCACCGACAAACAAGGAAGAAACACAATCAATGCAATGCAGCAATATGATGCATGATCATGGCATGGTAATATGCTGTGATTTGGGCTAATGCAACAGCAAGTCATTTTGATTGAAGTGGAATTCAAAACTATACCAAATCCCAACTCCAAAACTATTATCAAAGTTGCCCTATTCATGTTTCATCCTAAACAGTGAAGTTAACTTCATCAAACATGCATGAAAATGGTACAGATGGATAGATTGGATTTTTCTGATAATTTTCATATATAATTTATTTCATTTGGAGTTACGGTTGGTTTTATATGAATTTTAGAAGTTTATACTATTTTACGGAATTTCCGAATAAGAATAAATCCAGAAATCGAATTAATGCGCCAAGATGACGTCCACCGTGATGTCAGCAGTCAACTGGTCGGCCAAGTCAAACCTGACCGATGGGACCCATACGTCGTTGTCTCAGCTGGTTTAGGTGGATGACATGTGGGACCAGTCAAAGCGACTTGGCCAAAGTCAAACCGCACGTGGGGTCCACGACATTAACACTAATTTAATGTAAAAAATATACTAATCCTAATTAAGCGCGAGGGCCCACATGGCAGTGGCTCATGGGGTGATTAGCCCTAACTAAGTGGCCACGTCGGCTGCCGGAGTTTGGCGTGGCGACCATGGGACACGGCGGAGGCACGCCGGAATTGCTCGGGCTCGCACTACAGCGGCGGTTTGCGCGGGTTTGGCTCTACGGCGATGGCGTTCTCACAAGATCTGCTAGGGCAGGTGGGAGGGCTGGGATGACACAAGCTTGCGGAATCAAGCTCAAGGGCGCGGACGGAGTTCGGTGTGCAGGGGTTGTGGCTACGGTGCGAGGTAGGCCTAACAGGCGGGTGATTCGAGCTCTGGAGACTCCTGAGTGCGTTGACGTGCTCGAGGCGAGCTTGCTTGGCCGTCAGAGTCTGTGGCGGCATGGCCGTGGGGGAGGAGCTATCGGCCCGGTGAAACTAGAACTCTGTACGCGCAAATGAGGCGGGAAGAGAGGGGTTGGGCGGGAGCTCACAGCGGTCACGTGGGGAAGCGCAGAGGGCTCGGGGAAGGGCTGGAGGGGTCGGGGCAGCGAAGGTAATCTCCGGTGGCCGGAGGTGAAGACGACGTTGATGGCGGCATTACGGCGCGCCCCTGGTTGCTTGACTCGTCGAGGACGATGTAGGCGACGAGGCGGAGCTCTAGGGCGTGGAGACAGGTCGAGGGGGATGCGGTGGCTACGGCTATGGCGAACGGCGGCGACGGCAGCACTCGGGTCCGAGGGGGAAGCGAAGCAAAGAGCGGGGTGGGGGCGAGTGAGAGGTCGGGAGAGTCGGGCTGGGCGTGGCATCTCCACGAGGTGTCGAAGCAAGCAGCAGAGATGAGGTGGCAGGCGTGCCTGCCAGGGCGACCACATCACAAGGCGTCCTCCTGGCGGCAGGAGCTTGAGGACGGTGGCGCTGGTGGGCTGGCTGGCCAACAGCCAGCCAGGTGGGCTTTGGTGGGCGCCATGTAAGTTCCTGGTGAGTCTCTGCTCTTTTCCTTTTCTTTCTCTTTTCTAATTCGACATTTGTTTCTTGACTTAGTAAAATGGCTAGGCACTTTCAAAAATCGTGCCACTAATCGAGGTCCTGTTTGGAATATTTCCAACAGTAAATATTTCAGTTTGTGATTAATTGGACATTTAAAATATTTATAGTATTTAAATGCCCAAAGTCAACTACAATAAGATTTAATTCAGTGACCCCCAATTGACCTAGAAAATGTGCAATAATCAGATCGAGGCTGCCACATCTAAGCCCAAGGAAGCACCAAAGCTGCCCCAAGGCCAAGTCAGCACCAAAGAGGAATACTAGGAGTATTCAGCTCTTTGAAGAACAAGGCTCAATGCACGAGGTTGATGAGGAAGATGAAGAAGGACAAGTTACGAGAAGCTCAAGCCAAAGATACCAGACCACAATGATGCCCATCCTGTGGTGAGAACATGAGAGTCGAGGAAGGACTCATGATTGAGGAATGGAATTGGAAGATCCATATGCATCAAGGAAGAACTGTTGTTGACTACAGGTTCCATACAAAGGAATAGCAGGACTTTTATGAGACCATTACATTGGACAAGAAGATCATTATGCGTGACATGAGATGGGTCATTGGAACTTCATCAAGGAGAATGAAGAGCACTATCTGGAGTGCAGGGACAGCTTTGTGAGTTGTGGAGTTGCAGATTTTGTTGGTGAAGCTCACAAATTGGAATGATGAGCTTATCATGCAGTTTACTCCATCACATTTCTACCCGGATGGGAGAATTGTTTGGATGCTGAAGGTACAAGGTACCGATCAACTGTTGAGGAGTGGGCAAAGGCGATAAATGCCCGGAGGAGAATGAGGATGACCTGACATCTATGCAAATAAGAAAAGGATCACAATTCAATGGCTCACATGTACAAGGAAATTCCAAACAAGGCATTAGCAACTCACAAGTTTGGATCGGTTCACTATCTGCTTTGTCGGGGTTGCCAACTATCAATTGGATTACGAGGCACACTTTGTTGCCCAAGTCAGTGACCATAACATGATCGGAGGGCATGCCATCAACATGTTGCATGTGTTTGATGTGCCACAAAAGTTTAAAGTCTTGAGCACGATCATTGAAACTATCAAGAGGACTGCGGTGATTAGAAGAGGAGCTGTGGATATGCACCTCAGATTCAAAGCGATAAACTCAAAGATGGGCACATGAAAATATCAGTTGGATAAGGAACACTTTCCACTTTATCCAAAGTTTGAGGACAATGAGGTTGTCATGAATGAAGATGATCCACAATCGGTCAAGCTCGGAGAAGAAAGAGAAAGCAAAGAGGAGAAGGCTGCCAAGATGCCAACTCAAGAGGAGGCATCTGAGTATCTCTTGAAGAACAAGCGAGGAGCAGCTTGGTTACTTAATAGCATCAACCTTGAGGATTGAGAAGGATTGGCCACCTAACTCAAAATCAGGAGAGCACAGAGGATCATAGAACAAAAGTTCTATAACTTAGATGTGAAGTGGCGAGATTCGAATGCGGTGGAGGAGCTACAAGAAGACATGCGGGAGAGGAAGGGTAAGACAACAACAAATGTGTTTGCAGTGCCTAGAGCCGAGAGGTCACCGGTGTGCTAGTTTACGACACAAGAGCAACTATTACGCACCAGCTACAACCTCGGTGCCACCAGCTCCAGCACCTTCATCATCTCGGCTCCATCTACATCAAGCTGAAGTCTTAGTCCAAGGGCCATCTCTACACCACCACACGAAGATCAAGCACAGGGTCGATCTAGCACTATGCATTTTCTATGAACTTTTTGGTAACTTGTTGCCAAGGGGAGAAACAATGTATAGATCATAAACTTCAGAGAGAGTGTGTTGCTTTTGTTCTCTCTTGCTTTATTTGTCTCTCTTGCTTTATTTGGTGGTTTTCAAAACTTTGTTTGCTTTTGGTTGAGATATTATGTTTGTGAGACATTGATGATCATGTGTTTGATCATAAGCTACACTTATGCATGCTTGATATTATCCTATCTATCTTATGTGATCACTCACTTTGCTTGGTGATGAGTGCATGTATTCATTGTTTATTATTTTGGCGCTCCACCAAGATGTATGTGACATGGAAGAGTAACCCATGAGCCTAATTCATTGTGCATTTGCAGTCCAAAGCAAATCTAAAACTATGCACAAATTTAGGGAGCTCTTGCTTATCACATACTTCTCAAAAGCGACGATGTTATTTAAATCTTATTATCTTTTGTGAAGCTTTGATCTATATGTTGTCATCAATTACCAAAAGGGGAGATTGAAAGTGCAACTATCCTAGGTGGTTTTGGTAATTCATAACAACATATAGCTCATTGAGCTAATGCTATTCCAAGACTATTATTTGAAAGCTCAATGAATGGCATGGCATGGATGATGAAAGTGGATCCTCAAAATACTAAGCACAAGGATTGGCTCAAGCTCAAAAGCTCAAGACTCTTCATTTTACATTTTAGTGATCCAAGATCACATTGAGTCTATAGGAAAATGTCGGGACCCGATTCCAAGTCACATCGATCTGGCGGTAACACCTCATATCACTTTGCGGCCTCCTTGCGGTATTCCCATGGGTGTCGCCTTACCATGGCAGGACCGTTTAGCCTTTTGGCTCACGTATATGATCGTGTCGCTAGCATCCATATGATGAGAGAACCGGGCCGACATGGCTAATCGTGAACCAAGCGGCACTAACCCATGGGGCAGGCATACATGAATCAACGAGCATGTCGGTCATCAGCGTATGAATCCGGGCTGTAGCCAGGCTAACAGGACTCCGGTAACCCGGGCTTGAGCTAGGCAGGACTCGGATGTCACCGCGTGACATTTCCCGAAGGACAGAACCACGAGCAAGTGAAACACATGCCGACGATCAAATGTCGAAGCGATAGTCTTTGGGCTAGCGAGGACTCCGGTGAACCGGGCATGGCGGACTACTATCGCTCGGGAAGCACTAGACTACATTTCCCCATAAGAGAGGCTGCCAAGGATAAACAACTAGATTGTCGGATCCAACACATACCAAGCATTTCAAACATACACACAATATGCCGATATGTGTAAATACAACATGGCATCACAACACAACTCTCGACTCAAGTATTATTCATTAGGCTCCGAGGCGAGATATTACAAACATGGTCTCATGACCCAACATTGAGCATACAAGTCAAAACACAAGCGGAAGCTAAACATATACAATACAGACAACTAAAAATGAAAAAAGGCTGAGAAGCGACTATCTACCAGATCTGCCGAGGGCACAAGATCGTGGCTGAGGTAACAAGCTAAGCGCCGAAGTCCATGCGGAACTACTAAGCGAGGTAGCGTCTCTCGCAAAACATAAAATAAGCAAACATGAGTACAAATGTACTCAGCAAGACTTATCAGAACTAACTACATATGCATCATTATCAAAAGGGGTGGTGGAGTTTGGCTGCAGACAAGCCAGCTTTGACTCGGTGGCTATCCTAAACTAAGGCGCAAGTAACTCTTTTGAGGTGGCGCTACGAGTCCACATATTCACCATATCAATACACCATTATGGATCGCTCCGTCTCCCTACGAGAGCGCCATCCATAGCACTCACGCTTTTCTTGCGCATTTTAGAGTATCCACTTTCACTTGTCTATGAACTGTTATAGGCAAACCCGAAGTCCTTTACAGCGGACACGGCTATTGAATAGATCATATTAAGCCTGCGAGGGTGTACTTCTTCACCTGCGCTCTCGCCACTTACCGCCATGTACACCTCGTGTATCTCGGCAACCTTCAAGCGGAAGCTTTGGCGAGAGTCGTACGACTGACTAACCACACAAGTCTCTAGTCAGGTTTATCGCCTATTCGGGTTCCATCCATAAGGAGATCCGGCGGGGTGTCGCTCACGGCCCCAAATGATGTGTGCAGGGTTCCCAAGCCCACCTCGGCAGGTGGTTCTACGCTTGGTACACGTGCCACGCAGTGCCTAATCATCCTAAGCCCACATGCAGGGTGCCACTTGGTAGACTACTACACTACCTACAAACACGAAACTAGTTGCAACTCCTGGGCGAGAGATCAAGTTGATTAATAAGTCGAGAGGGTTGAGTTCTAGGAACCCAATGTGTGGTAATGCTGTTCATGGATCACAAACACAGAACTCAGTTCACGAGGGCGGCTGCAATGAGATAACCCACCATGTACTCCTACATGGCCTCTCACCTACCTTTACCAAATCGTGTTCACACTTAGCTCTCAATAGTAGGACATGTTCACACCTCTGATTCATCACGATAAATCAGACTGACTCAACTCTAAGCGATAGCGAGGCATGACAAACAAGCATGAATGAGTAGGCACATCAGGGCTCAAACAACTCCTACTCATGCTAGTGGGTTTCATCTATTTACTATGGCAATGTGGTCATGCGAGAGGATAAAGGGTTCAGCTACATGACAAGTAGCAGATGAATCGTAGTTGTCCTAATGCAGTAAAAGAGAGCAAGAAGCGAGAGAGTGGGATTATATCGGAATGAACAAGGGGTTTTGCTTGCACAGCACTTACGAAGATAATATAGTTCTTCATCGTGTCATCGAACTCATCGTCGGGATCGCCTACTGAGAGAAACAAGCACCGACAAACAAGGAAGAAACACAATCAATGCAATGCAGCAATATGATGCATGATCATGGCATAGTAATATGCTGTGATTTGGGCTAATGCAACAACAAGTCATTTTGATTGAAGTGGAATTCAAAACTATACAAATCAACTCCAAAACTATTATCAAAGTTGCCCTATTCATGTTTCATCCTAAACAGTGAAGTTAACTTCATCAAACATGCATGAAAATGGTACAGATGGATAGATTGGATTTTTCGATAATTTTCATATATAATTTATTTCATTTGGATTCACGGTTGGTTTTATATGAATTTTAGAAGTTTATACTATTTTACGGAATTTCTGAATAAGAATAAATCCAATCGAATTAATCGTCGACATAGCGTCCTTGTGATGTCGTGATCAAGCTGGGTTGGCCAAGTCAAACCTGACGATGGGACCCATCGTCGATGTCTCGAGCTGGTTTAGGTGGATGACATGTGGGACGATCAAAGGCGACTTGGCCAAATCAAGCGGCACGTGGGGTCCGACATTAACACTAATTTATGAGAAAAAATATACTAATCCTAATTAAGCGCGGGGCCCACATGGCGGTGGCTCATGGGGTGATTAGCCCCTAACTAAGTGGCCACGTCGGCTGCGGAGTTTGGCGGCGGCGACCATGGGACTGCAGCGGAGCCTGCTTGAATTGCTCGGGCTCGCACTCTGGTGGCGGTTTGCGGCGAGGTTTGGCTCTGGTGAGTGGCGTTCAGCGCGCATCTGCTAGGGCAGGTGGGAGGGCTGGGATGACACAAGCTTGCGGAATCAAGCTCATGGCGTGGCGGAGTTGGTGTGCAGGGGTTGTGGCTACAGTGCGAGGTAGGCCTAACAGGCGGGTGATTGAGCTCTGGAGACTCCACAGTGCGTTGACGTGCTCGGGCGAGCTTCTTGCGGCGTGCTTGTGATGGCGGCATGGCGGTGAGGAGCTTCTCGGCTCGGTGAAACTAGAACTCTGTGGCGCAAATGAGGCGAGGAAGAGGGGTTGGGCGGGAGCTCACAGTGATCCGTGGGAAGCCTTGAGAGGCTCGGGGAAGAAGCTGGAGGGTCGGGGCAGCGAAGGTAATCTCCGGTGGCGGAGGTGAAGGCAGCGTTGATGGCGGCATTGGCGCGCCCTGGTTGCTTGACTCGTCGAGGGCGATGTGGCGGCAGGCGGAGCTCTAGAGGCGTGGAGGCAGGTCGAGGGATCACGGTGGCTCGGCTATGGCGAGCAGCGGCGACACTTTTCGGGTCGAGGGAGCGAAGCAAAAGGCGGGGTGGGGGCGAGTGAGAGGTCGGGAGAGTCGGGGCTGGCGTGGCATCTCCACGAGGTGTCAGACAGCGGCGAGATGAGGTGGCGGGGCGTGCCTGCATGGCGACCCTGTAGCGTCCTCTGGCGAGGAGCTTGAGGGCCGGTGGCGGTGGGTGGGCTGAGCCAGCCAGCCAGCCAGTGGGCTTTGGTGGGCGCCGGAGTAAGTTCTGGTGAGTCTCTGCTCTTTCCTTTTCTTTCTCTTTTCTAATTCGACATTTGTTTCTTGACTTAGTAAAAATGGCTAGGCACTTTCAAAAATCGTGCCACTAATGAGGTCCTTGTTTGGAATATTTCCAACAGTAAATATTTCAGTTGTGATTAATTGGACATTTAAAATATTTATAGTATTTAAATGCCCAAAGTCAACTTCTAATAAGATTTAATTCAGTGACCCCAATTGACCTAGAAAAATGTGCAATACTTTTGGCGGAGGTTCAAGACCAAACCAAAGATGATGAACATTTTGGGAAGGCATTTTGGGTTCATTGAAGATATTTTTATTTGAACCTAGTTGAATTCTTTACGATGCTAGGGTTTGGTCAATCCCCATTTCAATTTAAATAGAATTTAAACATGATGCAACAAGATGCAAAACACCGAGCGTGCAGGAAGCTAGGGATGTGACGGAAAAGCCAATACTATCAAGAAGGGGCGAGGTGTTGTAATGAGCCTTTTGCTTCATGTGCTTAGTGATATGCTCCAAAACCCTCAACTACTTTCCCACATCCACAAATGACCTAAACCTAAAGCCAAAATCGGTCACACGATTCTTTCTATCCGGCGCCACCGATTCCAAAAGTCATAGCCCTGCCACAAACCCTAAGCAAATCGGTCTTACCGATAGGGATCTCGGTCTCACCGAGATGGGGTTACAATCTCTGTTTCCCTTACGTAACGTTTCGGTCTAACGAAGTGGCGATCAGTCCATCGAGATTGAAATGTAAACTCTCTGTTTCCTTTTGTAACATTTCGGTCTCACGAAAAAAGCAAATCGGTCCCACGAGTTTACGACCAACTCTACGGTTAGCTAATTACCAAAATCGGTCTCACCGAGTTTGTATGTCAGTCTCACCGAGATTACATTATGCCTAACCTAACCATATCTGTTCACGAGATGCATATCGGTCCACGAAAATCACTAACGGTCACTAGGTTTCTTGAATTGAGTGCGACCGAGTTTAACTATTCGGTCCCACGAGTTTAGTAAATTGTGTATAGCAGTTGGATTTTGTGTGGAGGCTATATATACCCTCCACCTCCTCTTCATTCGTGGAAGAGCCATCGGACTGAACCTACACTTCCAACTTACCATTTAGAGAGAACCACCTACTCATGTGTTGAGGCCAAGATATTCCATTCCTACCATATGAATCTTGATCTCTAGCCTTCCCCAAGTTGCTTTCCACTCAAATCATCTTTCCACAGATCCAAAACCTATGAGAGAGAGTTGAGTGTTGGGGAGACTATCATTTGAAGCACAAGAGCAAGGGTTCATCATCAACACACCATTTGTTACTTCTTGGAAGTGGTGTCTCCTAGATTGGCTAGGTGTCACTTGGGAGCCTCAGACAAGATTGTGGAGTTGAACCAAGGAGTTTGTAAGGGCAAGGAGATCGCCTACTTCGTGAAGATCTACCGCTAGTGAGGCAAGTCCTTAGTGGGGCGGCCATGGTGGGATAGACAAGGTTGCTACTTCGTGGACCCTTCATGGGTGGAGCCCTCCGTGGACTCGCACAACCGTTACCCTTAGTGGGTTGAAGTCTCCACCAGCGTGGAAATGCGATAGCACCACCTATGGAACCACGAGAAAAACATCCGTGTCTCCAATTGCGTTTGAATCCTCTAAACCCTTCCCTTTACTTTCTTGCAAGTTGCATGCTTTCTTTTCGCTGCCAATATATTCTTTGCATGCTTGCATGAATTGTGTGATGATTGCTTGACTTATCCAAAAATAGCAAAATCTGCCAAACTATAAAATTGGGAAAAGGTTAAGTTTTTATTGGTCAAGTAGTCTAATCACCCCCTCTAGACATACTTCAAGGTCCTCTGAGAGGGACTTGCGTAGTCTCCTCTTTGGATTGATACCTTGGTTCTCAAAAGCTGAGGAAATACTTACGCTCTTGTCTTGCATCATCCTCTCCTCTCGGGAAATCCAGCATAAGCTCGAGGCGTAGCAACCCCTACACCATAAATTGGTGGATGCTCGGAGTTAGTGCATGGCTTTTGTTGTTTGAGAGAAACCCACCTCGAAGCATTTGAGAGAGAGATCCTTGTGAGGACAAAGCCCAAAACACCTAGAGCCAAAGAGTGGTAGGCATCTTGAAATCTTTGTCCGCATGACACGAAGACTTGTTACACTTGAGGGTGTGAATCCTCCGGCCGGTTAGGCATCGCGTTCGAGCATCCAAGAGTCATTGTGGATTGCGGTGAAGAAGTCATGTGAAGGTTTGGAAGTCTACCTTGAAGACTTACGGAGTGATTGGGCGAGGACTAGGTGTCCTTGGCTCAAGGGAATAAGGTGAAGGCAGCGGTCTTACAGGTTAAATCAGCCTCCCTAACCAGATGTTAGGTTGTCACTGACAAGCTGGAACTGGTCAACAAATCCTGCCCTCACCAAGCTCTGGTTCTATATTTTACCTCTCTTTACTTACAGTTTGTCTTAGTGAAGTCATTGCCCTTGCTTGATCTGATTGACTTCACTATGTGGCGACTATTGTTGTTTGGCTTCATACTATCTTCCATCCTGATCCATACTACCTAGCTGCTAATAATCTTTGTGCTTTCACTTCATTGCTTACTTGACTATGGCTTGCCTAGTGTAGTCTACCTTCCTTTGCATATCAATAGTCTTCATAGCCCTCGTGTTTTGAAGACTTCCATAAAAATCGCCTATTCACCCCCCTCTAGTCGATAACTAGCACTTTCAATTGGTATCAGAGCAAGGTGCTCCCTTGTTCTGTGTGATTCGGTTTAACCACCTGGAGTTTTAGCTATGTCGATTGCAGGAATAATCAAAGTCTCCGCTGCGTGCCATGTCTTGATGGCCTTTGGTTACCTCTTTGGAAGAATAAGATCGCATGCATCTTGAAGCCGATGATGTCGACCTCGGTATGTCGTCAAGAATGGTGTACCCAAGGCGTGAAGGTGTCACCCTAGCTGATGTCAAGAGGTTCATTCAAGCTGGATTCTATAGCCAAGAACATCATACGTGGTCATCGACCAAAGGGCAGTATGGTCGTGTGAGTGCTCTGAAGCTGTGAAGCTAGTGCAGGGCTGGCTCTCCAAAGGTCAACAAGCGTCTCAACCAGAAAGACTCAAGGATCGGTGTTCTTGCAACCTCTTCAACGCTTCAAGAGAAATGACAATGAGAATGTCCAGCTCACATTTGATCGCCTTGATATCACAAATGAGCTTCATGCACTCGGCGCCTTGAGATCACCAAGCATGAAATCGTCAAGACACTTCGAGATAAACTTGACAGCTCATTCGACACCACAGCCTGATGATTCAAAGCATACGACTTCAAGACTCTCAATCCGTCGACATACGAGAGGCTCAACACACATGAGTTCCGCAATCGGAGAAAAGAGATATCTATGGTCCCAACTATGGCGAACTTCGCTTTGAAGGCAAAGGTTGTATCCTCTTCTAAAGAAGAATCGATAGCTATTACGAGGATCCTAAAGACATTGGAAAGGAGCTTGCTATGCTTGTGAAGAAGTTTGAAGTTCACCAAGAAGAAGGCTTGAGAAAGTCTTCAAGATCCAGCTCAAGAAATGATGAAGCTTCCACTCGTGATCACTGTCGGTGTCAAAACCGGTGGATATCGGGTAGGGGGTCCCGGAGTATGCGTCTAAGGTCGATGGTAACAGGAGACAGGGGACACGATGTTTACCCAGGTTCGGGCCCTCTCTATGGAGGTAATACCCTACTTCCTGCTTGATTGATCTTGATGAATATGAGTATTACAAGAGTTGATCTACCACGAGATCATAATGGCTAAAACCCTAGGAGTCTAGCCTGTATGATTATGATTGTCCCTATGGACTAAACCCTCCGGTTTATATAGACACGGAGAGGACTAGGGTTGTACAAAAGTCGATTCTGAGAAAGGAATCTTCATATCCGAATGCCAAGCTTGCCATCCGCCAAGGAGAGTCCTATCCAGGACACGGGTGAGAGTCTTGGTCTTGTATCTTCACAGCCCATCAGCCCGGCCCATATCAAAGCAGGGACAGACGGCGCGAGACCCCTTAGTCAGGAATCCCTCGGTAGCCCTGAACCAGGCTTCAATGGCGAGGTGTCGTGGCGAGATCGTCTTCGGCATTGCAAGCGGGTTCCTCCTCGAATACTCACAAAACAGCCTTGAACACAAAAGCGTGTCGGCTCTGCAAAACAAGTACCACACACAACCACAGTATAATATTTCACGAGTCAATCTCGACAACTTTTGTGGCGTGACACCACATCACCACCGGTCATTATTTGAACCGTTTTTGACTGCCGCTTCATATTCGAGATGCGGTTTCTTGTACGTCTTGTCAAAACAGAGATCATGTCCCCTTATTGCGGGATTCTCATCAATCTGGTGTGGGTAATCCAACCATCCGTCGGCATGATCCCTTGGGAATAGAAGCAAGTTTAAGGCCCATGAGGCGTTTGATATTCACGCCTTTATAAAGGGGCACAGACCGTCTTTCTTTTCTCGCTTTGCCTCTTCCTTAACCTTCCCAACCTCGAGTTCCAGTACCCGGGGTTTAATTGCTCTGAGCCTCTCGGTCATGTCCAGATCCAGCCTTCAAGGCGGTGGGTGGCCTCTTACATTACGAGAGGAGGATATTGCGAAGCTCAGAGAGGCAAGATACGACCATGGAAATCCCCACGGGCTTCCTGCTCAAGGGCAGGTTATTCCTACTCCCATATCCGGCGAGAGGTCATATTCATCTCCACTTCCTCCAGGGGCTAGGGTTCCTCTCCATCCCTTCATTCGAGGCTCATGTTCTACTACGGGCTAGATTTTCACGATCTAGCTCCGGACTCCTTCCTTCATATCTCGGCATTCATCATCACGTCGAGGCCTTTCTCGCATTCCCCCACTTGACTTATGGCTCAGGACCTTTAATGTGAAGCCGAAGGTAGTCGAGGGAAGCAAGCGAGTCGCGGTGGTGCTACGGTGAGCAAACTCATTTGATATCCCTTGGCCAAAAGGCTCCTTCACGGAATCCTCCAACTTATGGCGCGGGGTGGTTTTACATCCTTGAACCCGTGGTACCAAGTGGGAAGATACACCTGCGTTCGATCTGGCCCTCGGTACAGCTCGCATCATGGATCAATAAGGGGTTGGGTGGGGATCGGTCGGCGAAGTGTAGACTCTACAAAGCCGCATTAGTCTCCTTGAGAGGACACGGTCTCATCAATGTAATCCGGTAATGTTACTCTGCGGGTCCTACCTGCGGTGACGGCCCCTCCGCATGTGGGAGTTCAATCGAGAAGGACCACGGACACTTCAGCACTTCTTCGGCACGACACACAGAGGAATGTGGAAGTTATTCTTCGGGACACGAAAACAGTGGTCGGATACCACCGAGGACATCGGCATCTGCAATCATCCGGATACCTCGGTAAGCACTCGATTCCCAAACATAGCTTAGTTAAATATCCCATAATAATATACTGAGAAAACCATCTTCGACCAGGGCTGGATAAAGAAGGCGGAAAGCATTAGGTGTTCGGCCCCTCTTCCAAGACTCGGTGATCTGTGTTAACAAGGATGCAGGCTCGGCGCCATATCAAGTGCGGTGAAGGAGGACAAGGAGGAGAGCGAGAGGCCAAAGTGACCTCCACTCTAAAGGTACACGGACACTATGTCGGGAGATTGGAACTCCCTCTTACGAAGATGAAAGAGAAGGAGAAGCTGACATCCCTTCTCCCCATGGGAAGAAAAGGGCCGCCATTGAAGGTTGGGAAGTAAAGGCTCCTAAGCGAGGTAAGATGCCCATGTCAGGCGGTTAGGGCTCGAAAGATGACATTGTCGCGTAGTTCCTCTGTAAGGACAAGTGTCGGTGTCAAAACCGGCGGATCTCGGGTAGGGGGTCCCGAACTGTGCGTCTAGGCGGATGGTAACAGGAGACAAGGGACACGATGTTTTACCCAGGTTGGGCCCTCTCGATGGAGGTAATACCCTACTCACCTTGATTAATATTGATGATATGGGTAGTATAAGAGTAGATCTACCACGAGATCAAGGAGGCTAAACCCTAGAAGCTAGCCTATGGTATGATTGTTGTTAGTCCTCGGACTAAAACCCTCCGGTTTATATAGACACGGATAGGTTAGGGTTACAGAATCGGTTACAATGGTAGGCGATCTACATATCCGTATCACCAAGCTTGCCTTCCACGCCAAGGAAAGTCCTATCCGGACACGGGGCGAAGTCTTCAATTTTGTATCTTCATAGTCTTGGAGTCCGGCCGTGGCGATAGCCCGACTATATGGACACCTAGTCGGGACTCCCTCGGTAGCCCTGAACCGGGCTTCAATGGCGAGTCCGGTGCGTTGATTGTCTTGACATTGCGGCGGGTTCCTCCTCGAATACTTCATAGAAGGTTTTGAACACAAGGATAGTGTCGGCTCGCAAAACAAGTTCCACATACCGCCGTAGAGAATAACTTTCGCACAGATCTGCGGCGTATTCATGGCGTGACATCACACCACGGCCAGGCCTTTATATGAATCGTTTTACCGTTCCACCTTAAGCGCGTTTAGCGGCGGTTTCCTTGACACGTCTTATCAAAGCATAGATCGTGCCCCCTTATTCGGGATTCTCATCAATACGGACGTGGGTAACCCATTCGCGCCATTGATTCTGCGCTTGGGAGATAGCGAGTTTTACCCGGCTGGTGGGGAATTCGCATAGCCGTCCGTCCATATAAGGGATAAGGATCCACCTTTTCACCTCGCCTTCTTCCTCCTTTGCTCATCCATTTCCCTTTTCGAGCTCCAGCGCCCAAGTCCGCACATCCCACCTCAACCTTCTCCAACCATGTCGGGAGGCGGGAGTCGGTGGATGGCCTCCTCCGTCACGGATGGGCACATCACAAGACTGCGGGAGGCGGATATTTGTCCGGCGACATCGCGCCTGAGCTGCCCGATGCGGGGCAGCTTATTCCAACCAGGCCCCATGAGAGGTGGTATTTCTCCCCACTTCCTCCATGGACTAGGTTTTCCACTTCACCCATTTGTCAGGGGCTCATGTTCTACTCGGCCTGGACTTCCACGACCTGGCCCTGAATTTCATCCTCAACATCTCGGCGTTTATCGTGGGTAATGCGAAACCTTCCTCTGCATCAGCCCACTTGACCTATGGTTGAAGATCTTCAATGTCAAGCCGAAGGTAGTGGGCGGCCGTGAAGCAGTCTTGAGGCGCCATAGTCGGCAAGATGGACAAGGTCCAATGGCTCGAGGCGCCTTTGTGGAACAATAAAGGGGTGGAAATCGGGGTGGTTCTACATCACCGAGCCCGCGACCCGAATGGGTGGCGGCCCCAATTCAGATCTGGCTTCCCCACGGCTCTCGTCATGGAAAGAGATGGGCACTGGCGTGGGGAATTCGGAAAAACTATCCGGACTCAAACATGTGTCGAAACCTGGTGGACAAGAATCTCGGGCTTGTCGGCGTAATCAGTGATGCTCATCGCGGATTCTCCCATGCCAACAACGGGCCTTTAATTTGTGGGAGTTCGATCCGGCATAGCAGCGAACCTTGAGCGGCTCTTGACACTATATGCGAAGATGCGGAAGGTCTTGTTCAAAAGTCTTTGAAGCCTGACATCCGCTAACAAAGATCGCGGATACAGCTCATGGCGTCAAGCGGCGAGTAAGTCATTACCCTTACGGGACTCTTTTTCATAGATTGACTCTATGTGGGATCTAAAACTCCCTAATCTTTGGCAGGACTGGCTGAAGACATCCGGACAGATTAGCATCCGGCTCCTTTGTCCGGAAGACCCGGAGGGCCTTGATTGTGGGGCCGCTGGCTCGGCGCCCATGTGGTGCGGAGAAGAGGCCAGAAGGAGGCCACAGGAACTCAAGGAGCTCCCGCGCCTTGAGTCTTGTCGGTTCTGAAGCAGAATCTTCTCCCGAGGGCGAGGAGGAGGAAAAAGCTTCTCCCCGGCGGGGAGGAGAGGAAAAGGAAGGCCGCCCGGTGGGAGGCGGAGGATCCCTAGAAGGAAGAACCCTTCCTCCGGACTTCTCCACCTTGCCCGGCGACAGCGAGGAGGATTGGCCTACAAGGGCCAAGCCCCTAGCGAGATCGTAAGTGTCAGGATACCCATGGCTTTTATTATTGCAGAGTGTTCTCTAATGTCGAACAATCGTGCAGCCCGTAAAGCGAGTTCGCTGATTCATAGGCGGGTCCACAGGCTCGCCGGAAATGGAAGTGCCGCTTGACCGCCTCCTGCGCCTCACGCTGCCAGACGGCCTTGCGGTGGGGCCCCAAGGAGCTTGGTCAAGAGGAGGTGGCGCGGGAGGTGCCACAAGGCAACCTTCCGGACTCGGTAGCGTGGGGCAAGACCCCGGGGCTCTAAGCCCGACCCTTGTCCGGACTCCATGCGGAACCTTGGTGGTTCGAGTCCGCAGCGGACCCTTCGGAAGAAGGGTAAGGGCGTGTCCTCCGTCCAATTGGAGGCACGGATAGCTTACTAGAGCGCTCAACAAGCGCCTCCATCGAAGGAGCACCGCCTGTTATGAGTCGGTGATCCGGACGATTCGATCCGCCAAAGCGGGCTGACGAAGCCTATACCAGCCTTCTAACGGGCTTTGAGGTAAGTTTAGAATATGTAAAAATATTACCGCATAGGCAGTAGCCTGATGCTTAGTTGGTGTTGGAAAAAAAGCGGACTAAGGATCTAAAAGATATCTGTGAGGAGTCTAACATAAGTATGTCAATATGGGAATCAGAGGCTCTTTCTTGACCTCTGCCGCCTTGCTGCGGAGGTCCTTGCATTAAGCGAGCCTCGGCGGTGCGAGAGCAGCTCGGCCAAGCCAAGAAGCAGCTCGAGGACAAGGAAGGTAAGTAATGCCTTATTAAAGAAATACCTTATAAAAGGTTTGGTTGCAAAAATAACAGGAATAACATGGATGCTGCGGGGGCCACGAGCAGTGGCGACTCACGAAGGAGGTGGTGTCCGTGGCTGAAAACAAAGCGGCAGCGGAGGGCACCGGCGAGAGAAGAGGGCGCAGCTGGCCAAGGTATGGCAAGAGCTCCAAGCTCTCGTGGAAAAACACGAGAGTTTGGGCGTGACTCGAACTCGAGAGTCGAGGCTTGCCTCGGCTCTTGAAAGTGCCAAAGCTGCTAGGCCGAGGCCCAAAAAGCCCTCAAGAAATTGAGTCGTTAAAGAAGATAGCGGCGGGTAAGGCATTCTTTATGCAAAGGAAGCATGTGAAAGTAAATTACCTATTACTTACGGTTCGGAGCTCTCGGGAGCATTACAGATTTGCCCGTGTCGTCGATCTTGCGCATTCTACCGCGCCTAGGAGGAACTTCGATGGAAAAGGTATTGTGGTCTCGGTATCTTTGAGGCGGACATCAGTGCCCTGGCGACCAGCTGAAGTAGCTGGTCGAGCTCCTAAGGTTGCGAACAGGCCATGAAGGAGCCTTATAAGCGGTGTGGCCTTTGGAAGCCATGCACAGGAGCTACTTGACTTAGTCAGCGGTGGTGGGCCTTTGCCCGGGGGTGAAGTCATCAAGCGCTCCGTCTGCATTGAAGGTGTCCGTCGGGCCCTTGCCCATGCTAAAGTGCCTTTGGGGCAAGCTGGATGCGGAGAAGCTTGTGAGGCGGGCCACCGAAGGGCAAGGAGCATCATGCCCGAAATGTACTATGAGGGCCTCTGAAGGGTGCCCATGAATAGCGGATGAGTGCTCCAAAGATGTAATTTTGAATAAACTACGCATTTGTTATCTGTCTGCTGAAAACTTGTTCGTATGTGCTAAGCAGCGCTTATTAATTTAAAATATTACCTTACGTGCGGCCGTTTATCAAATTTGAGAGATGGCAAGTCGTTGGCTTCAACCCCCATGCCACGAGTCTTTGGGGTGTTGGGATAAACTTGAGCACTCTCGTTCCCATTCTTGGGTCCATCTGAGGGCGCTCAACACAACAAACAAGGCAACGGACTTATAATGCTTGAACACTCTCCTTAGCCATAGAATTCTATAATTTTAAATTTGGTGAAGCCCCTAGTATCGGAAGACCGAGTTGAGGCGCTATCACGCCTATGGCGGACAATTCGGTTCCTCGCTCTAAGGGCATAAGTCTTTAGGGACCGAAAAACCTCACGAACAACGACCGGCTCTCGCCCTATCATGGCGGTCAGTTTAGCTTTCTCCTTGAGGTGCTCGACCCAGCTCAAATGGGGCACAATCGCGATGGTTCTCCGGTGCCACCTTAGCGATATAGCAGGCGTAAGGTACCAAAACACGGGGCAGGCAAACCAACTATTGACCCAAGACATGATTCGGAGCGATTCATATAATGCTATAAGTTGAGGTGCCGCACTTGTGAAAGTGTTGGACTTATCACATCATAATTTTGGGATACTTAAGCCCTGGTGTATTGGCGTACCAAAGTGTCACGGTTGCAACATGTCATGAAATGAACATATGTATAGATAAAGGAAGTAGTGCAATAATAAGCAAAAGCTATGTATTGTTTATTCAAAAGGTACTGCAATGAAAGCGGGGCGATACAAATAGTCACGATAAGCAAGAGATGGGACTATCTAACATGTCCCCTCCGGGGGTAAGCTCTTGGGGATGGTATGTAAAACAGGTATAATGCTCGTAATAGAGACCACTGAACACTCGGCGTGGCTTTACGCTTCCCTGGCTGCTGCATCGTGAGTTCGGCGATTCTAGTGCGGACGGGACTTCTGAAAGGCGGAGTCTGAAAGTAAGAAAAAGGAAAAAAGGAAAAAAGAAAAAGAATGACACAATCAGGGGCCCACAGTGCGGTCGAGCCGCATTCTTGGCGTGCCGTGGTCTTGCCCCTCCCCATATGCCCATGGTATCTCGGGCGTAATTGTATGCAGCGTAATACTAACCGCCAATTTCGCGAGGCTGGGGTTGGGGCGGATTACTCTGCGATGCTTGAATCGTGCGAGGCGGTCTTGTTGTAGGTTACTCGGTAGCGCAGCGGTGTCGGGGGGCTTATTGGCGGACTCGAGAATTGCTGTGAGAGGCTGCTTTGTACCTCGGCGCGAGGAACGCCGTGTGCTCCTCCATTCGGAGAGGCGTTCGGTGTTTCCATTGACCGTGATTACTCCTCGAGGGCTGGCATCTTGAGCTTTAGGTATCGTAGTCGGCACCGCATTGAACTTTGTGTAACATCCCAAATTTTGGAATGTTAATATAATTAATTGAATTGTTTGTTTGTTTGCTTGAGTGAATTAAACTTGGTGAAATTTGAACCTTTTCAAAAACTTTTGAATGAGAGGAATAAAATGACTTTCCTTCTCGGTAAATTCAAATTCATCCTATTAAAATCAATGAGAAGATGACATGACTTCTTCAACTATAAAAATTTGAGCGGAGTTTTGCAATTTAATTCTTTCAAATATTTGCACTTGCTTCTCTATTTTTCTTCCCGAAATACCCGAAATAAATTCTTGCAAGCAAGAAAAAGCGGAGAAAATGACCCTCCAAAATCAGGGGCATTTTGAAAATATTGAGCCAAGAAAAACCAAAGTTTTATTTAAAATTATTTGCAAAAGAAATAAAGCCTTTAGGGATTTTCTGAAAAACATTTTTTAGTTTTTATTTTGGCCGTGGAATAATGCTCATCATCTACATTTTATTTTTCTGATAATTTTAGTATATAAAAACTCTTGATTCGAATTGATTTGATTTCCTTTTTATTGTTTTAGTTTCCTAATTTTAAAAATAGGAATGGAATCGTTTTATTAGGAAAAACCGGCTGGCCCATTAAGCACTTTCTATTCTAGCCCAACAAGAGATCATCTCCTTCCTCTGTTTCCTCTCACGTTCTGAAGCTTTCCATATCCATGGAGCAGGAATCTCCACCTTCGATCTCCTCGTCTTTCCATCCCAGCGCCTCCGAGACCGCCTATAAAACCCCTCCCTCTCCTCGTTCCATTTTCCCATCACCGCCCCCTCCTGCCCGTAGCCACCTCGCCACCGTCCTCCTTTTCCTGCCTAAAGCAGCTCACAGGGCTCTCTGGAACCTCCCATCACCCAGCGCCACCTCCCCAGCGCCGACCCCTCCTCCGCCACCCCACCCTCGCTTGGCGACCTCGCCCCCTCGCCGGAGCAGCCCTCCACATCGCCGTCTCCTTCCTGCCATCTCTGCCTCACGTACAGGTAACTCCGTTTTCGTTTTCAGATTTATTCCCGTAACAGATTTAGTTCCGTTCTTGTTTAGCTTATAACTTTTGATCTAGAAGTCCAATGATGCTGATTCTTTTTGCGTTAGATCACAATTTTCTTGTAGTTTCAAAAATATATAATTTGTCTATGTTTGGATTTATAAAAATTGAGTTAGATCAGATTTGAATTAAAGCTTGTTTTGCTTATTCGGGAGTTTAATAATAGATTTTATTTAATTCTTTTTGCTCCTAGTTGTAATGAAATATTTTCTGTTTAGTTAACATAAAACCATGATTAGGTGATGTTAAGAAATTTTTGTTATATAAAACTATTTTGTTGTTATTTGAAGTAGGAAAACTTTGAGTTGTTTTTCTTTAAGTTTTCCCTTTGGGTTTTCTTTGTTGGTTTTGGTGTGTTACTTTGTTATGTTATGTTATGCTATGTGCTTATTATAGTTATTGTTTGCCTCGGTAGAATTTCGGAGTGCGAAGATTGCTACTCTGAAACCCTAGTTTTTGAAGATCGTCAACAAGGCAAGTTCACTTTGATCATGCTTTCATACCTATGTTTTTTGCATTTAGTGGCACCTTTGCAACCACCCCTCGGTAGTGTTATTGAATCCTTGTAGTTGAGTAGTATGCATGAGGTAGGAACCCATCACCCTGTTACCAAGCCGGGGCGTTATTTATTTTAATGCTACGCTATAGTAGGCGGGGTTTGGTATGAGTGCTCGAGGAGTGGTGTGAGAATGGAGCTCTCGTCAATGGCGACAACTCCATGATGGAAGCTGCAAGGACTGCATCTTCAAGGCCTCAAGACTTCAAGACTCAAGACAGAATTCAATACACACTCTTTGGGTGAAGGGCGGTTGCGGGCACCTGGAGAAACCAGTGGTTGGCGGGATGCATGGGAAGCGCCATGACATCTTGAGCTTCACCCAGACTCAAAGAGCGGATGAATACTTCACGCCGGAAGCTTACTGTGCAACGCAAGTCATTATGGGCTCTGGCTTGGTTGACCTTAGTTGTGACTCTGGCTGGGGCGGTGCTAGCAGATGTAGAATTACGGTAGGATTGGATGGGTGCGGACGGTGGTCGGAGGAACTCTTGGGAAGACCATGTTTGGTCATCTTGTTCTCAAACACTCTGAAGTGCGAGAGCGTAAAAGAGGATCGAATCTTGCGGGTAAAGTGTACAAACCTCTGCAGAGGTTAAACCTAATCGATTAGCCGTGTCCCGATTACGGACAATTTGAGCATCTGGACTTGGATCTATCTGGAACTCTCAACACGGATTGATAACAATTGTGGGCAACTTATGATGATTTTGGGCTATGAGACATCGGTTGGCGGAACCATGTCATGATAGAGAACTCTATAGTGCAGACTTCATTTATTCCTTTGATGTAGGAAAATAAAACCAGCTTTTACATAAATAAAACTCGAATCTGAGCCACAAAGCCATATTGCATATAGTATAGTTTATCATCTGTTCTTTTTATTGTGATCTTGCGGTACATTCAATGTCTGACCTACGGCTGCAGCGTATCATGTTGCAGATACTTTCCTCGACAGTAAGAGTTACGATCTGGGGTTACGGTCTACACTCAACCTGCCGATGGCGTTGATGGGACTCCACACCCGTTTGATTGTTTCGCTGACTATTATGAGGTATATATCAATTCTCGTTATTTATGCATGTGATTGCACTTTGATATATACATTGATGTCTTGTGTGTGCCGACATCTTGATCGAGGATGGCGAGTAACACGGAGAGCTTGACCGTCTGAGGTCGGTCGCTCTGAAGATAGTATCGAGCACATGTTGGTATGGGGCGTGACCCTAGACATCGGAAAGCCCTAGGACAGGATATCTCAAAAACTTTATTTACAAAAGACTCTTACTTCTCATCTTTTCTGATTTTATCAAATAGACCCTCTCACCTCAAATAGTTAGAATATACCCTTATCCTTTGATCACCGGAGGATCATGAAGGCGCTCAAGAAGGATTTGATATCGGAGGCGATGGCCCCTTGAGTAAAGAGGATTTCACCATGTATTAGAAGCTAGAACAGTTGAAGACTCGAAGACTTGGAAAGATCGAAGAATTATTAGACCTTTAGAAGACAAACCCTGTTATACACTTCGTTAGATCGATGATTTGTGAGCTGTCATTTGTTTGATGTTTTCGACAGCCACAAAGTAAAACTTGTTTCTTCAAAAACTATTGTTTGTATTGTGTGTATATCCTCCCATCTCTCTCTCATCTCACCTAAAACCCTTGAACCCCATAGATGATGAATGAAGTTGGTGATATTCTACGGACGAAGACTCAGCGGGAGGCGAGCTATGGATCAGAACATGGAAGAACACTTGGGAGCAATTTGGTTTCAAGGAAGTATGAGTCAATCGCTCTTGATACTACGAGAAAGTGCTGCAACTGGTGGAACATGCATCAAGCCATACATGGATTTAATGGAGCAAGAACTTGGGAGGAATTCAAGAAGACCCTATTGAAATCCGTCTTATCCGGAAACACAATGATGCACCAAAGTAAACCTTGTGCTGCAAGATTTGCGGAGAAATAGGACACACCGGGAGGAACACAAGGATGGATGCCCTCATTGTGAGGAAGAACACCCGGTGAGGAATGCCCAACTAGTCGGTGACTTGTTTCTGTGTGAAGGAACCACCCACTACCAGTCAGTGTCACATTTACTCCGCAGTGCAACAAACTATTCGAAGCAGGAAGAGGGAATGAAAAGAAGCCCTCAAGGAGGAACTAGAAGAACCAGTAATGAATGAAAGTGTTGAAGACCTGGATGGAGAAGGTCTCAACAGATTTTACTCAATGCACCTATTCATGTGGAGAAGAAGGACATTTTCACGATGTGCACCAAGGAAAGAAAGGGTATCCAGGATATTTCCCGACAGCAGAAGAAAAGTTTGACCCTATGGAGATAGAAACTCTGATCATTCGAGAGAAATCCGGGAAGAGAAAGGAAAGCAACCGAGAACAACGCAATTTTTGCGAGAGAAGGACCTAAGTCATATCACATTACAGGTGCAAGGATTTAGGTCATTCGCTAATAAATGCCAGAAAAAAACCAAGAATCCAAGGAGCCGCATAATCACAAAGAAGCCCGAGACATGTCGGAAGTCATTTGTTTTAGCTGCAAGGAGGCAGGACATTATGCTATTAAATGTCCGACAAGATGAAAGCTGGAGTTGAGTAGTTGGGATTTTGATATGGATAATAAGAGTAGTAGAAAGCAATTTCCTTTTCATGAGCTCAATGAGTTGAGTTATGTAATAGATTTCTCAGAGTTTGTAATAGTTCATGACTCAATAAAGTTGTAATGTCACATGCTGAAAAGCTTTAAGGAGTTGTCATATTTTATCTTGGAAATTAATATTCTTGATGAACATGGAAGAAGGTGAGTTGTGATGCATAAACAGGAAATTGGAAATTGAGTTTGAAGTTTTGTTTGGATGATATGAATGTGTGCCCCAGGAGATAAGTACCTTACTCTGAGCATCATTTCTGTTTCTAAACTGCAGATGGCGACCCTTCTGAGTCTTTCCTTAAAGGTCAGGAAACCATCATGACCACGACAAGTGATCATGATTGCCGAAGATCTGAAGGACATGATGAAGCATATTCACCTTGAAGGAGATCACAGTCTACAAAGGCTACCCCTTCATGCAAAAGGAGTGGAACTTTGGTATGTGGAGTACACCTCCACCGTTTGAAAGAGTTTGCCCAAAGAGGATGGGGCATTACTTTTTCATCTCACGTGTGCCATAAGCAACTTTCTTGACGCTGTTAGTGAAGCAGCCATGGAAGCCATCGCGGATCGAATACTTGAAGCAAGACTCCGTTATACTCGGGAATACCTAAGCGAAGTGCATGCGAGATGATGAAGGGAAGCTCAAGACCACCATGATGAAAAAGAAGATTGAAGATTTCAAGGCTCATGTCGCACACTTCGGTGGGATGAAGAATCCTCGAGGAGGATAAATGAATAAAGTTGGAAGTAATGCTGACCATACCAAATCATGTGGGTGGCAGCATTTGTAACAAAGTACTTTTGGAATTTGAATTCTGAAAATGGTTGAGGATGTAATGAAAGATTGATATGAAAATAATGAGATTTTATGGATAAACTTGTGCATTCTTTTGGTCATAGTACTCTGTAAAGCCACAAGATCAATGAAGAAAGAAATGTGTTATTCATGACGGTCCATAGAAGGAAGCTGAACAAAATAAGTTGGAGTTTTGTTTTGATATGATGGTATGAAGAAGCAGTACTCTGGATTCAAAGGAGGTGTAACAAGAGAGTTACTCAAGGATGATTTAAAGCTGCACTAGTGTTGAAGTGGGCCATAACCCACAGGCCGAGGATTTTGAGAAAGAACCGTTGTAACCTTGATAAAGGAATAAATTTGGAAGAATCGTGATCCAATCAGCCTCGTTTACGTAGGAGGTTACATAAAAACCGAGAGTGGTGAAGTAACGATAGATGTTTTGTTTGGCATGCGAAACCATGGATTTATCTCGAACTCGGTTCGAGAACAAGAGAAATTCTGCAATGCTTGTGAGTATGCCCAAGTGTTAGAATCGTGATTCGATATTTACGTATGTGGTAATGATTCAAATGCAGGATGGATTGGCCCCATACGAAGACTTCTATCATGAACTATCATATGTTGATGGAAAATCGAGAGAGACTTGAAAACCTTAGAAGAGTGTCGATCGCGATAAGCCATAAAACCATAGAATGGTAGTGCGATGGAACCCTTCACAGCAACGTTGCCAATCGTAGGTTATCGGTGAGGTTCAACCCAGACCCGTTTTCTGGGAGAAAACCATAAATTGTAGACCACCATGAGTGTTTGATAGTTGTTTAGAATGGACACAGACCCATCAGCTAAGAAGATCCGGTCTCGGACGAACTTCAACTTTGACGAACCGACCCAAGCTTTTGAGGAAAACTCTATGCTTACGACGGAAGAGCTTTAATGAAGGAGCTATTGTAAGATATGTGAAGAGACATACATTGTCAGCCCTCGGAGGAAATATCTGAGTTTATTGGAACCATGACCTTGTTTTTAAGTGTGGTAGCACCTGACCTTCGACCAAGACATTTGCTAGAAGACCCCAACCCTAACCTTTTCTTGCTAGCCTCTTGAATCTAGGGGCGAGATTCATTTTAAAAATGGTAGGTTTGTAACATCCCAAATTTTGGAATGTTAATATAATTAATTGAATTGTTTGTTTGTTTGCTTGAGTGAATTAAACTTGAGTGAAATTTGAACCTTTTCAAAAACTTTTGAATGAGAGGAATAAAATGACTTTCCCTTCTCGGTAAATTCAAATTCATCCTATTAAAATCAATGAGAGAAGATGACATGACTTCTTCAACTATAAAAGAATTTGAGCGGAGTTTTGCAATTTAATTCTTTCAAATATTTGCACTTGCTTCTCTATTTTTCTTCCCGAAATACCCGAAAAATAAATTCTTGCAAGCAAGAAAAGCGGAGAAAATGACCCTCCAAAATCAGGGCATTTTGAAAATATTGAGCCAAGAAAAACCAAAGTTTTATTTAAAATTATTTGCAAAAGAAATAAAGCCTTTAAGGATTTTCTGAAAAACATTTTTTAGTTTTTATTTTGGCCGTGGAATAATGCTCATCATCTACATTTTATTTTTCTGATAATTTTAGTATATAAAACTCTTTATTCGAATTGATTTGATTTCCTTTTTATTGTTTTAGTTTCCTAATTTTAAAAATAGGAATGGAATCGTTTTATTAGGAAAAACCTGCTGGCCCATTAAGCACTTTCCTATTCTAGCCCAACAAGAGATCATCTCCTTCCTCTGTTTCCTCTCACGTTCTGAAGCTTTCCATATCCATGGAGCAGGAATCTCCACCTTCGATCTCCCTCGTCTTTCCATCCCAGCGCCTCCGAGACCGCCTATAAACCCCTCCTCTCCTCGTTCCATTTTCCCATCACCGCCCCCTCCTGCCCGTAGCCACCTGCCACCGTCCTCCTTTTCCTGCCTAAAGCGCTCACGGGAGCTCTCCTGGAACCTCCCCATCACCCAGCGCCACCTCCCCAGCGCCGACCCCTCCTCCGCCACCCCCCACCCTGCTTGGCGACCTCGCCCCTCGCGGAGCAGCCCTCCACATCGCCGTCTCCTTCCTGCCATCTCTGCCTCACGTACAGGTAACTCCGTTTTCGTTTTCAGATTTATTCCCGTAACAGATTTAGTTCCGTTCTTGTTTAGCTTATAACTTTTGATCTAGAAGTCCAATGATGCTGATTCTTTTTGCGTTAGATCACAATTTTCTTGTAGTTTCAAAAATATATAATTTGTCTATGTTTGGATTTATAAAAATTGAGTTAGATCAGATTTGAATTAAAGCTTGTTTTGCTTATTCGGGAGTTTCATAATAGATTTTATTTAATTCTTTTTGCTCCTAGTTGCTTAATGAAATATTTTTTGTTTAGTTAACATAAAACCATGATTAGGTGATGTTAAGAAATTTTGTTATATAAAACTATTTTTGTTGTTATTTGAAGTAGGAAAACTTTGAGTTGTTTTTCTTTAAGTTTTCCCTTTGGGTTTTGCTTTGTTGGTTTTGGTGTGTTACTTTGTTATGTTATGTTATGCTATGTGCTTATTATAGTTATTGTTTGCCTCGGTAGAATTTCCGGTCTGAAGATTGCTACTCTGAAACCCTAGTTTTTGAAGATCGTCAACAAAGGCAAGTTCACTTTGATCATGCTTTCATACCTATGTTTTATTGCATTTAGTGGCACCTTTGCAACCACCCCTCGGTAGTGTTATTGAATCCTTGTAGTTGAGTAGTATGCATGAGGTAGGAACCCATCACCCTGTTACCAAGCCGGGACATTATTTATTTTAATGCTACGCTATAGTAGGCGGGGTTTGGTATGAGTGCTTTCGAGAGTGGTGTGAGAATGGAGGCTCTCGTCAATGGCGACAACTCCATGATGGAATCTGCAAGGACTGCATCTTCAAGGCCTCAAGACTTCAAGACTCAAGACAGAATTCAATACACTCTTTGGGTGAAGGGCGGTTGTGGGCACCTGGAGAAACCAGTGGTTGGCGGGATGCATGGAGAAGCGCCATGACATCTTGCGAGCTTCACCCAGACTCAAAGAGGCGGAAGAATACTTCACGCCGGAAGCTTACATGCAACATAAGTCATTATGGGCTCTGGCTTGGTTGACCTTAGTTGTGACTCTGGCTGGGGCGGTGCTAGCAGATGTAGAATTACGGTAGGATTGGATGGGTGCAGACGGTGGTCGGAGGAACTCTTTGGAAGACCATGTTTGGTCATCTTGTTCTCAAACACTCACGAAGTGCGAGAGCGTAAAAGAGGATCGAATCTTGCGGGTAAAGTGTACAAACCTCTGCGAGAGGTTAAACCTAATCGATTAGCCGTGTCCCGATTCACGGACAATTTGAGCATCTGGACTTGGATCTATCTGGAACTCTCAACACGGATTGATAACAATTGTGGGCAACTTATGATGATTTTGGGCTATGAGACATCGGTTGGCGGAACCATGTCATGATAGAGAACTCCATAGTACAGACTTCATTTATTCCTTTGATGTAGGAAAATAAAACCAGCTTTTACATAAACAAAACTCAGATCTGAGCCACAAAGCCATATTGCATATAGTATAGTTTATCATCTGTTCTTTTTATTGTGATCTTGCGGTACATTCAATGTCTTGACCTACGCGGCTGCAGCGTATCATGTTGCAGATACTTTCCTCGACAGTAAGAGTTACGATACTGGGTTACGGTCTACACTCAACCTGCCGATGGCGTTGATGGGACTCCACACCCGTTTGATTGTTTCCGCTGACTATTATGAGGTATATATCAATTCTCGTTATTTATGCATGTGATTGCACTTTGATATATACATTGATGTCTTTGTGTGTGCTGACATACTGATCGAGGATGTACGATAACACGGAGGCTTGACCGTCGAGGTGGTCGCTACACCGGCCTTTATCCGGGGTGTTATTATCTCCGATGCGGAATCACCGTTTTTATTGTGGCGGGATTTAAATGGCGCCAGCAGCGTCGGCGCCCGGCTGTTTCTTGGAGGGTCATCCTGCGTTGTTCCATCGCCGTTCCCATCTTTTGGGATGTCCACCATGTATATGTCATATGTGATGTGGCCTTCCGGTGCCACAGGCGCTGGGTCTTGGTCGTCTCGGCGTCGTCGTCCATCCGTCGGCGTCTTGGTCGAAGTCGAGCATGTCGGTTAAATAATCGGCAGTGGCTACAAAGTGGGTGGTGGGTGGGCGTTGAATTTAAGTCGTCCGTATCCCAACCTTCTGTCAAGTAGTCGGACAGGGCTCTCGAATAAAGAGAGACTTTAGCCAATTCAGGATGTCGCCAAAGCGGCGAAAAGATGTCATGAGGAGTGAACTCCATAGCAGGCGTAATCGGATTCGATTAGCGTGGCCTTGGAGGTTGATCGGGAGAGATACAGTACCACAGGTCGAGGTCTTCATAAAGGACAGGGATGGAGTTTGGCTCAATTGTCGTGAGATTGTAGCCCCGGCGGTGTCAACCACTGCGTCCTCGATCGAGAATCCGGCTCGGATTAAGGGTCGGGCGGATCTGGTGCGGCCTCAAGGCCTTTGTTAAATGCTGTAGAGCTAGATTATGCCCATCGAGGCTGAGGGAGTCCCGGACTAGGGGGTGTCGGATAGCGGACTATCGTCGCAGCCATACTCCAAGATTATGAAGATACAAGATTGAAGACTTCGTGCCGTGTCCGGATGGGACTTTCCTTGGCGTGGAAGGCAAGCTTGGCGATCTGAATATGTAGATCTCCTACCATTGTAACCGAATCTGTGTAACCCTAACCTATCCGGTGTCTATATAAACGGAGGGTTTTAGTCCGTGGGGCGAACAACAATCATACCATAGGCTAGCTTCTGAGGTTTAGCCTCCTTGATCTCGTGGTAGATCTACTCTTGTACTACCCATATCATCAATATTAATCAAGCGGGGTAGGGTATTACCTCCATCGAGAGGCCGAACCTGGGTAAAA